>VXAL01008736.1:109737-172803 GCA_013399475.1 Chauna torquata
CGGCGCGGCCCTCCCGGGAGCAGCCCCGGCGCTGGCCCGGGCAGCCCGGAGAGGCGAGGCGGTCGCCCGGCCGCGCGCTCCGCAGGCCGAAGCAGCTCGGCGGGAGCAATGCCTGGCTTTGCGTTAAAGCGTCGCTGCGAGCAGTAGCTCTGAAAATGCTGCTTGCCCAGCGAAAAACGCCCCGAACGACTTAAGCGCTACCAAGTGCCGGGTTTAAGCGGACGACCCAGAAGGAAGCGTGAGGACCGCGGGGTAGACGCGGCGCTGGGCGGCAGCTGCCCGCGGTGCGCGCCCGCCGGGCCTGCGGCTGCCCGCAGCAGCCAGCGCCTCGCCTCGGGTCCTTCCCTCCCGATGTCTTCTAGCAAGGGCAGGGCTCCGGGTGCAGGCTGTGCGTTCCAGAGTGCACCAGCTCTTAGTCACAAAGCTGCTGTTTGCCTGCTCGTCTCCCGTTCCTTTGTGCCCGTACGGTATCTCGGAGCACAGCTCGGGATGGCCAGAGGGACCAAACCCGGCCGTGCCAGGGCTGCTTTCGGCAGCGGGTGTCGGCAGCACGGGCGGGCAGAGCTGCGCTGGGGGCAGCCCGGCGGCAGCGCTGCGGAGGGCCGGCACCGTAGGGACAGCCGTGGATGCTGAGGGGGCCCGGCAGACAGTTTACCCTGGACTAGACTTCCAGTGAGGCCCTTTTCACGAGAGGTCCAGGTGCAGCCACCGACAGCAGCTCGAACTTGCCCTCCGTGACCAGCTGTGATGAGTACAGTGCCGTCCAGCAAAAAGAATATACCGCCGATGTGAAGGCTTCTGTAGCACATATCTGTGTGTCAGGGCGAACAGAAGGGAACAGCGGTTAATTCTGTAGGTTGTTTGTTTGTTGTTTTTTTTTTGGTCCATCATTTGCGGGCAACAAAGACATTGAGTATGTTATAGCACGTGAAGTAGGTGCAGATCTTTCAGTATTGCTTAAAAGCAGGATTATCACAAGTCTTTACTAGGCTGTTGCTAAGGAGAGGACATTCCTTCCAATTGTAACTTCTTGTGAAGTTGTCATAAAACCTGCATATCCTGGGCTAGGTGGGGATGGGGAGTCTGTGTGCTGCTTTCCAAAAAATGCATCCCACTTTAATTTCATAGTTTTGTATTCTTTTAGGCAATATGTTTTTTTGGGTGACCTTTGTAGTAGAGCCTTGGCATTCTCAAGTATGAAAACAAACTAAAAATAAATGGAATGTAAAGTTGGTGATTAACTTTTAAATGGGTGTTGATCCTGTACAGACGTGGAGGAACAACATTTCTCCACGCCTATAGCGATGACCTAGCAGGGCTGAGATATAAAATGGCACAAAATTCACAGAGAAGAAAGATCTGCAAGAACTTGCAAAAAAAAAAAAAAAAAAAACATAAAGGAAGTATCTGCCANAAATGGCAAAAAATTCAAAAAAAAAAAAAATCTGAAAAAACTTAAAAAAAAAAAAAAAAAAAAGACATAAAGGAGCTTACATACTAATAATCATTTTTTTTCAGTGTTGGTCTTGAGAAGCAGTTATGGAAGGCTGTGTTGAAAAACAAATCAAAGACAAATCAAATAAGTATGAGCAGTTGATCCAATACTCTTCAAATACCTGAATCTTTTTTAGGTTGATGTTCATCATATTTTAGATGACCCAATGCCATATCCAAAGTTAAGGTTTGGAAGTCTTGCTTTAGATGGAAAGAGGCCATATTCTTGGAAAAATTGCCATTCTACTGTAACAGCACTATGGGTATGCATGAAGCGTGCAGTTTTTTATTGTGCAAAAGACTCTGTAGTTAAAAGATACCATAAACTGTACTACAGAAAAGGACCTTTTCACAGATTTTCATCTTCATGTATTGCATTTTGTTGTTCATCTCTGAAAAACGTGCTGGGAAACACGAGTTAGGTGTGTGTGAGGAGTCAGAGTCAGACATAACTACATTAACAACAACAAAACTTGTAGTCATTAGAGTTATGGGTATTCTTATAACTCAAAATTGTTCAGGTTCAAATCCCATGAAGGAGCTCATTAACTATGTGTGAAAGTAGGTTACGTGCATTACTATGTAAATATGATTAGTGGTTGTTGGTTTTTTTTTTAAGCTTACTCATCTTTTTTCCTTGGCCTTGCAAGATGTAAAGAACCAAAAATACATGTTTCTTAATGTGCTGCAGAAGAATTACGTACGTGTTTGTCTTACCTTTGCAGAGCCTCATTCGTACCTGTGCTGCCTCTCTTCATCAGTCCAGCATCACTTTCTTATTCCAGCTGCTCTTCCCACTGAGTAGAATTTGTTGGGTAGGTTGCCAGTGTTAGAGCATTGTGGTTCCAGCTAAAATTAACATTTCAGTGGCTCTTTCTGGAGATAAAATGTATCTCTAGCTGTATCTAGTTTCTGCAAGTCCCGTTTGTTTTGAGTGTGTTTTTTAAATAAAATGATTGATTTATGTTTCTATATAAAGAGTTATTAGGAGACTCAGGAATTTTATGTCATGGTATTTTAAGGCTAGATGATTACAAAGCATGCGCTGGTACCAGGGTCTGTTAAAGTCTCCAAATGTCAATTGATTTGGGTTGCTTTCATTTGAAAAATTCCCATATAGAGCTCAGAAAAATCCAGTAACTAATTTCAGAAGTAAAATTTGGAAGAAAAATGAGTGGATATGTGAAACTTAGCAGTGAAGCAGTGGAAGCATTAGCTGGCGTTGCATTTTCTGTATCTGGCTATGTCATTATATATTGTGGCTGTGGGCAAGTTGGTGGGCACATTCAGAAGCTGTGTATGGTTTGCATGAATGCTTAGTTTAGGGTGTGAGCAGGAAAATAAGTAGGCATGGATGTTTTGAGGGGGTGGTTGGGTGTGAGCGGAGTCTGTGTGTGCTGAAGGATTTGTGTAGCCACAGAGAGAGGAGCATTACCTGGTTTTGAGTTTTGCATGGAAGTTGTTTGGCTGAGTGGTTATGAGTAGGACACTTGTAAATTACAGTGATGTGGCTTCCCTCTAGTTATTTGGCAACTGGACCATCCACGTGGCTGAAAAATGGCAGCCTCGATGAGAAGAGGAAGAAAGACGTGAAGGCGAAGCAGAGACATGCGAAGTTTTACCGGTGCTGCAGGTCCCATCAGCCCTTCTTGTCCATTTGCTGGCTTCTGCAAGTGCAGGAAAAAAATGCCAGTTTCGTGAATAAGTTCTCAGTCTTTGGGACCAGTAAGACTTTTAATTTTTTTCGTAGCTTGAGGTCTTGCCTCAACTGCTTAATGCCAAGTTGCTTGTAGTTCTCTTGAGGGCAGTAAGGTCTTGGGTGGTTGTGTGAATTCCTACAGAATTGCCTTATATGTACAGGTTTATTTCATCCTTTAGTGTGCTCCTGGAGCAAATCCTGGCATTTATAGAAAACGAAACAGAAGTCTGCCTGCATATCTCTAACATCTTGTGGTGTGTTCCTGAGCCTGAGAAAAGGAGAGTTCCTAATGAAGACATTGCCATAGGACAAAGTGTGGTTTCGCTCAGAGATACTGCTCTGCTTCCCAGAGAAGTTAAAGTTCAGCTTGGTTAGCTCTTGATTTTTCTCTTATGTAACTACCCAGCCACAACTCCGCACTTTTGTTTTTTTGACAGTTTTTGTCCTGGCAATGTCCATAACATAGATGTAGTTCTATTGCCCAAGACGGTTTTGTTTGGTTTAATTTGTTTAGTTCATGAACCTAGTGTAAATTACGCTGGCATATGAGTGCTTTTGACGGAATAAACTACGCTCACACTAGTAAGTGTGGCGTAAGTTGTAGCATATATTCATAAACCTTTTATAGGATAGGTTTGGTCCAAGTATTCCTGGTATCCTCAGCAGTAGCAGCAGATGTTCTCATCCGAACAGATCTGTCACTGTCTGGCGTGAGTAGTTCGTGGCCAGCTGAAACTTGCAGCTCTCAGTATTTTGCTAGCTTACTATCTGCTTGCCTGTGTATCAGGGTGCACTGAGAACTGCATTAACAGAGGATATCGGAACTCGAGTTCTTTAGGTAAACTTTGCATTGTTACACAGTGACTGTTCTGCTGTCTCCATTAAGTGTTGTATTTAAAATTAAGATTTTGTTGTTACCTCAGCAAGTTTTGTCTTTGGTTTTCACACATCTGCATGAACAGGTTGTGGACGGGTATATGTACACTATACTGTTCCCTCAAGGCTTTTCTGACTTAATAAAGGACCAGTAACCATATTTTCATCTTTTTCCAGATGAGCATAGTATAGCCAAACCAAAATAAAAATGTAAGATTAGGTTCACGTTACTTTCCATTTACTTGTGAATAGTTTTTGTAGATTGATTTTTGATAAGAAATAACATGACATAATTTCCATTTTCGTACCTGTGCTGTTCAACCTTTTGATGTCCCTAAAACAAGCAGACCTTGCAGGACCCCTCTACAACCCCAAAACCGTAACCTCTGCCAGCGCTGAAATAGATTTCAACGGAGATGTGCTGCGACGTGTCCTCTGTCACCCAGCTCCCGTTCCTTTCTGTGCAAGTGCTGGTAGTTAGTATCTGGAGTTGTGAAGTCTGTGAGCAGGTGGGCCACTACAATTTCTTCCATGTACAAGTGTGTCTGTGCACGGTGCAGTGCACTGGGGTGGCGAGTGGGACGGGACATCTGCTCTGCAGCCTGCTGAGAGTTTGAGGAGATTGCCTGACGATATGAGGATATCGAAAGCTATCAGCATTGTAGAACAATGCGAGGTGGAAGCCAACATGTGCTAGTGGCTTCTGCTGCCTGTTTCCCAATACCTGTTTGGTTTTAACCGACATTCATGGGGACCTCTTATAGTGTTAGAAACCTTTTTCTGTTTGGGACTAATAGAAACATCTGCTGAGGTTGGGAGGTACTTTGGTGATCAGGACCCTGTTCTCTCAAGCGCTGGTTTAGACAAACTGCTCTGTGCTTGTTTCAGGTTGAAGGCACGTGTCCACCTGTCCCTTCCATTGGTCTGCTCCTCAGTGCATGCAGAATGCTGTAGTAGTAAGTGCTTTTACAAGCAGGAGTTTAAAGCCATGCTGTAGTCAAGCTTCCTTACAAGAGGTTTGTTTCTGTCAGTCTCGTGGGGATTTTGGAGGCTGCCCTGACAGTTTGAACCCTTGTAGGAGGGTAGGAACAAATAGTGCCAGGTTTTCCTCTCAAACTTTTAAAGCTGTTTTTCAAATTAGGCAACACTTCTTTCCACATGAGACTAAAATGTCACCTGTGATGCTTTAGTGATACTTGAGTTGTAAGTTGTAAAGTCTCTGTCTGTAATTTTGATTTATTGCTTCTCAAAGTTGTGACTGTGTGCAGAAACACTCTCTCTGGCACAGCTCAGAAGTGTCTAAATGTGAGTTGTTTGGATAGGTAGTTGGGGGCAACAGTGATAAAGGTATGCTAAGAGCTTAGGATTTAAAAAGGGTTTTGAAAAGTACTATGCCAGGCTTGAGTGGGGAGTTGTTAATTACATTCCTGCTCCAACAGGCCCCTAAAGATGGCCTGGAGGGAGGAAGCAGTAAAGCTCTTACCAGCTCAGAACAGGCAGACAATACAGCTGGGCGGCTGCTACACGTCAGGCAAACTGAGAACAGGAAATCAGAGCATCTTGTTTACGAAGGAGATCTTGAGATGACACTTCTTGGCCTTTGGATTTGAAGACATGCAGTTCATATATGTGCGCAGTTTGAGGGGCGAGTTGGGGTGGAAGGAGGCCTGGCAGAATGCAGGTGGTTGGGATGTCTGAGTAATGTACACTCTGCAGGTTGCCTTTGCACCTGTGTGAATTGTGTTGTTTGGCAAAAGTTTTGTTGTTAGAAGGACTGTTTTATTAACCATTTTTTCTGGTGTTCTTTAGAACGTATTCTGTAGCTGGAACAGGGTTGTTCTGAAGGTGCTCCTGTGCCTGAAGAAAAATCTGGAGCTGAGTCTGGACACTTCTTCCTTTGCGTTCTGTTTGCATTGGTCTCAGCTACAAGTATAGAAGGAACTTCTTCCTTCTGTGGACTGACAAACATGAGAAGTAACTGATGATCTTAAAGAGTTTTTCTTTACTCTGTTTAGACCTTTTATTTCATGTATTGTACAAAGTTTTCCCTCTCGGTCCTGCTAGTGAGTGTAGTGCCACCTATGCATTGCCGTGTTGGAGTCTCCCCTGTTACATCTGTGTCACTGCTTACTATTTCCAAGAAGACAAACAAACAAAAAAAATAGCTGTTATGGACAGTTCTGAAACTACCTGTTGCCTATCAAGGAAATAACTTCTTAATACCGTGTAGTTAGTGACTGGTTTATGTCCTCGGGCATGTTGGTTTTACATCTCCTGAATGACTTTAAGCTGCCTACTACAACTGTTGTTATTGTTTATGGACACATTTAGTCCTTTGAATTGTATTCTCTTGGCTCTTCCTTCTTGTGCTGGTGAAATCCACACTTGTTTCCTTTTTCCTCTTGGCTGTGTTGTTGCTTTTCATTACAGCCTCACAGACGTGAGTTTTCCAGCTTCTGGCATGTTTGGAGTGCTGGTGCTTTCCTCGGTTGGATTCACAGAGACGGATGGTGCTTGTCACAGCTTCTAGCTGTCCTAAGCATTACTAGTGCACTTCTAATTTTATCCATTCTACTTTGTGCTTACCAGCAATTGTGAAAACCTTTCTTAGACTCTGGTGATGCTTTTTTCCCCATGTGCTGTAAGGATAAGTTAGGTATAAAAACTTGAACAAATCAAGCTTTCTCAGCAGGTTCGTTGGTGTTTTCCAAATAAGACTGCAGTTAGTCACGGAAGTGTTTAGTTTATTAGAGACATACTACACAGTGTTATATTTCTTAAATATTTAATGATAATTTTAATGGTGTGGGTATAGTGCTGTACTTATTCCTTCTAAAAAAACCAAACAAACAATTTTTAACAAGTTTAAAAGCAGAGTTAATTTGAAAGAAAACGCATTTTCAAGTAAGGTACAGTTCAGTTCTTGGTTTAAAACTATGTTCCAGAAATGTCTTCCTTTGCTTTTCCAGGGAAGTCCTAGTTCCAAGCTGCTACCTAATAGATATAACACTGCTGCTTATTAGAGAGCTAGTTGTAATTTTCAGCTGATGTGGAATGGAAATCTCATGAATCATCTATTTAGTGAGTGAACTTGAACACCGTGTGAAGCATAAAAATGGGTTAAATATGGTACTGATGTAGTTAGGTGAGGAAAAGCCTTGATGAGTACTCCATCTAGCTAGCCTGCTGCCCATTGAGGAATGGGGGTTAAATATTTTTTTTCTCAGCTTTTAACAACAGACAAATGACCTTTCTAAACCCATTGGCACAGAAATACCACATTTTTAAAGGTATTTCAGGTACCGGAAGGTGCATGATAGACAAGGTGACGGCTGGGCCAGCTCTCCGGGCTGCACGCACCGACGAGACCTAGCTGTGCTTCGTGCAGTGCACGAGGCGCGTGGCGTAAACCCTCGGTGCCCAACGGCCTGGCTTGTGTTCCACTTGTTCGCGAGCTCAGCTGGTTTGTTTGTGGCCCGAGTTGGCTAAAAAAACCAACAAACTTAAGGGCTAACTCACATGCTTAGGCAAGACATGCTGGTTGAGGGTAGATTTCCAGCTGAGATTACGGTCTAGCTCTGGATAAGCTCAGTGTAGTCAGAGTAACTTCAGATTTTCAGGGTAAACAAGCTCTTCATTGAGTGAAGCTCATGAGCCTTGAACATGTCTCCTGTGCTGCTGTCGAAGGAATTGCTTTGTTCTTTTTTTTTNTTTTTCCATCTGTTGGAGAGTTTAAGTTATTTTTGGTTGTTGTTTCCCTTAAACCAAGGACACAACTTCTGCAGATTTTTATGCTGAGCTGTTGGGTGGACTATTTTGCTTTGAGACCAGAAGTTGCAGTTACGGATAGTCTTAAAGAGAGGGACGTACAGTAGGCATAGCCAATACAGTCTGAGAGCTGGCACCCTTCACAGGGCGTGGTGAAGACAGTCTTTTATGTGCACTGCTGAAGGCCAGGGTGCAACCTCAAAGAGAGAACCTTCTGATTTGGTTGTGAAGTACCATATTGGAGGACGGCAGTGGGTGGAGTGAACTGCTGCATCATGTGTTTGTGTCTGACCTATTTAATGGCGTAATTATTAAGGTTTTTTGCATGCAGAAAGATCAGCCTTGATGGGAAGAAAATGTTGCAGGTATAAAGGCAGATAGATGAAATAGAACTGGCCCTTTTATTGGTAAGGTTAGGTTGGACTTAGATTTAACATGGTAAGATTGTAGTCTGAAAACTCAACTCATGTAAGGAAGCCCAGATTAGGAGGAGACTAAACTGACCTTATGGTTGCATCGAAACCAGAATTTTTAAGTTTTCTCGTGGCTGATGCAAAATCTTGAAGTACTTGTTGACATTTTTGGTGCTCTCTGGTGTCTGATAGTGATCCCATTCTGGCTTGGGACTGAGGCATAGCTGTGAGCGTGTTTTAGGTTTGGTGCGTTTGGTGCGCAAAAGTTTCTTTGCTGGAAACTTTTATTAGAGATATAACTCTAACAAAATGCTGTCTTGAGAAGGTCAAAACACTGGTGCAGATAAAGGATATATCAGCAAAAACTGATTTTATTATTCTTTGGTTTGGAAGGATAGTTTTGCTACTTCAAGATATACTAGTGTAAAAAATACTGACAGAGCTTATGTAGTGTAGACTAGCCCTTACGGTTGTCTGAAGCAAAATCATTAATTTGGAAAGACAGCTTCTTTCAAAAAGATGAGTGGTTCCCTCTTGCCTCCAGAAATTTTGTTTGAGAGCTTTGTAAGCAGGTTAATACAACTGCATTGTTATCAGTGCAGTGATGTAAAAATAGGCAAAAGTTTTGTTTTTAACCTCTGGTCTTTTCTCATTGTAAAGCATCAAAAACAAAGCAGCTGGCTTTGTTTTCCAAATCTTCCAATTGTTCTTCACTGTATAAATATCTTAAACTTACTTGAGGTGAATGTGATCTAGAGCATATTCTTTTGAGGGTACAATCTTTGCAGAAGTTTTTTTGTCTATTAAAGTACCAGTGTACCAGCATGCTAAGCATTAAAGCATTCCAAGAATTATACAGCTATTTTCTATATGATTTATGTCACTGTCATAGAAATACATTGGTTATCTCTTCATAACAGATAAGGCAGAGGTTTTAAAGATAAAAGTATTCCCAGGGAATTATGGCTGACTCAGGAAAGCAGCCTTATTGGTGTTTAAATACTTTATTTTGGTTTTTCATTTTGTTTTTTGTGTGTTTTTTTTTCCTTTTTAACTTTTTTTTGAAGTATTGTTATTCCTGCCCACCTTCCTGAGGTCAACTGTAAAAGGTAGGAAAAACAAGTTTTCAGATACATGGACTCCTTCTGAATGTTCTTCTCATTTAGCTTAGCTGTCGCGCAGCAGTGCTGTTGTAGGGACTTGGCTGTAAGGTTCAAAGTATGACTGTGTTTTTTGCTTTTTAAATGAGAGGTACGTTGGAACATCTTAATTTTCCTGAGAAGAGTGGACAATTTTAAATTTATCTTTTTTAATGATTTGAATCAGTTTTATGCTGTTAGATGTGAATTGTGATTCCTAGCAGTATCAAAATTTGTTCTAAGCCCTTGTTTTCATTTTAATGATTTTACCTTGCTTATGTTCTTGCTTACATATACGGAAGAGGTATTGGTATTTTTTTCCTTATTCTGCGTTATGCAGTGACATTTGAAATGACTCATTAGGATTGTATTCCTTAAGTGATGTGGAAGAGCAGATTCTAAATTTGTCTAAGACATGCACAACATCAAAACACAGCATAAAACCAGTTGTGTGTATGCCACTTGCTCAAGATATGGTATATGCTAAGCAGTTCTCCTGACAGGTACAAGAGGTTGGGGTGGGTGTTGTGCATTTATAGAACACTATATTCATTTTACCAGAAGCAATTTCAACTTAGGATAATCATGTTCTTAATTTAAAAAAAAAAAAAACATGGTTTTAAAACATGTATGGAGTCAAGCTGCTCAAAATTAAATTACTTAAGAAAATATGACTATGAAGTTGTGTTGCTTTGTTTTCCCCCAGCTCTGTATGCATCTCAGCTGTGCTCTGCCCCTGCATAATGGGTTTTCTGCTTGGCTCTGGGGTTTTAATTCCTTCTAAATCTTGATGTTCTGGTCTTTCATCTGAGTTGAGGAAGACTGAGGCAGTCTTTTCTGCTGTGGTTTGGCAAATTAGAATGCTTCTAAAGTAATTAGAAATGTTGTCCTTAGTAGGAGGTGCTCACATGTGTGCATTAGAAGCAGCCATGCTGCAGCTGGACACATCTCTGCCCCTTCACTTGTTGATTACCTTTTCCAGGTTTCAGCCACACAAATCATAGACTGAATGAATCACTGTGGAAAAGAGCACAACAGGGAGAGAAAACATCCCTCTTCTTGGCATGCTGACAGATTGGAAACCTCTGTTCAAGCGTGGATTGGAACTTTTCTTCTAGAGTGAAATTTGATAACCAGGGTTAAGTGTTTCCCAACCTGCTGTCCACTCTCCACCTGAACAGGGAACAAACATGTTTTGAAACTTTCTCATTCTGGCAGTTACATATGCTATGACAAGGATACCCAAACTTCATTTTGCTGGTGAGGTGTGGAAGTGCGTGCAGGTGACAGCTGATGCTGGGTGATGCAAGAGTAGGCATGTCTCCATTCCTTCCTCTTACATACACCTACTTCTTTCTCCTTCATCTTTCTTACCAGACTTCCACACTATGCTCAGAGTTTTCCATCTTAACCTTTTCCAGCCCCAAGTCTGGTTACAATCCATCCTTTCATCCTTTCTTTTTTTTTTTTTTCCCTCTCCCCTCTTCCCGTCAGGCAGCAGCCGTCTCACAGTACTGATAAAAGTGACAAGGATCACCTCCAGCTGCTATGTGGGAATGGTTCTTGTCATGGCTCAGACATCTTTGTGCTGAAATACAAATTAAGGTTATGAGACAGATGGATAACTGCTGCTTCTCGGGACAGATGATAGGAACAAAACTTAGTCTGAAACTGAACGGGATGCATTTGCATACTGTGAATATTTGTCTACATACAAGTATCTGTAACTTTGGAATCAATTGATATGTTTTCAAGTTTATTTTTTCTGCTGCTTTGAGTTTGTGTTTGAGCAAACATCAGTGATTGGTTTGTTTCTTTTTGGATTAACAACTGCTGTGGCCTGAAAAAGTACACAGTAATTAGAGCATCTAGCCTGATAAGACCCAAAGACTGAGCAACACTTTCTTGTTACTAGGAGGCGTCAGTGTAAAGTCCGTGCAATGAGGTGATTTAGCTTGGGTGTGTGCAGGTGATGCTGAGATGAAAGTTAGTGATAAATAGCACTAGTCCTTTCCGTAATCTCCCCATTAGTGCTGGCATGCAATGTATTTATTATATGCCTTGCATTTGTTTTAAAACCCACAATGCGTTGGCCTGCCCAGGTTCGGTGTGGATACTGCTGTGTCTTTGACTATACCAGATACTCACAGATACTTGATATGTATGACATGCAGATCCCATCTGACTGGTGGTTCCTAGAAAGAAGCCAGACACTGCAAATTTTGATCTATTTGATGTTAAATTAACAGAAAATGCAGTTTCATCCCAGGAAGCAAGATGTAGCTTTCATTATAAAACAAGAAACCCCAAACTCAAGTGTAATTGGCACGTGTAAAATTGAGGTAGGTTGGATAGACTCGAAAATCTGTGTAAGGAAGCCTTGATTCTGTGCTAGAGTTGAACACGGACGTTTCTCTGTGTACGTATGCTCTTTCATTGGTTTGGAGCTTTCAGGCATGAAAAATGCCCATTCCACTTGGGCAGGGAGGGAGCAGGTTGAGATGCAAGTTGGACAGTGTTGCTTGAGCCATACACTTGCTTTAGAAGATTTTAGCTGGCAAATCACAAATGCGTGTCTGTTTTTGCAGCATATGCCTTATTGGAAGTCATGTGGACTGTTTAGAGAACGTGTTTAATTTTCCTAATCTCATTCCAAGAGTTAGGAAATAAGCAATTTTCTAATTGAAATTATGTTGTTGTTGTTGTTCTATTATTTGTATTATAACTTGTGCTAGGTGCTGTACAAACAGAACGAAGCAGCTTAGCTCGAGACCTCTTGCAGCTGAACTTGTGAATCGCAGTAGTGTTATTTCTGACAGAGTTCTCCTTGCATCTTAGAAAGCTATGTGGAAACAAGACCACAAATGTGATTAACTTAAGAGCTAAAATTACCATCCTTATTCACACTTAAAAATAGCTCCTTATAGACTAGGATTTTATTTGATGTGAGTTGTATCTTGTGAGGAACTAATTTATTCTGAGTGTAAGTGAAGCAGAATCTGGCCCTTAGCTAAGTCCTGCTTATGTATTTACTTAGTATGAGTGTGGATAATGGAGGACAGTGACAAATTAAGATGTTTTCAGCTTAGCAAAGCCTCAGCTTTTCACATTAAGAAACTTACTATATATGAAAGTATATTCAAACGAAAGTAGAAATATTTTTAAAGGGTTTTATTTAAATGTGTGATGATATATACAGGCAGTGAAACAAGTTTTCTAGTCTTTATAATGTATTCTTGGTTGCCTAAAGTGTGCAAATAACATTCAAAACTATCTTTCAGCTCTTGGGACTATGTTTACTAGACTGGTTCCCTTTTGAGCACTTAGTTGTCTTTCCTGGAAAAAGTGTTTGTACAAACAGGTGATGGAAAGCAAACTTGTCTGCATTATTATTATTTCCTCATCTTTCCTGCCCCAGTTCTTCTCCATTCTATTCAAAAGCACGTCAAACTGTTCCTGGTGTTTTTAAAGAAATTGCTCATGAGTAAAGAGTCCACTGGTGTAGATGAATATTTAAAGCGTGGCTGAGCAGAACACGATCTGTTTCCTAGAACTGTGAGCAGACAGTTCAGTTAAAGCCAGGCATAGCGTTAGGCTGATAACATCATAAACTACACAAAATGGTAATGCAATCAAAATATTTGTGCTGCCAGTGTATATTCTGATCACATATGCTCATTCCAATATTGATTGTTTTTTAACTTTTTTTTTTCACCTTTACCAAAGCAAATTCTTATGTTTCATCTCTCAGCAGAACTACCATTCTGTTTGAAGTTTTGAGTGATGTTTATGAATGCTTATGATGAATGAGCCAGGAGAAAATTACTTTGGCTTTCTGATGCATGAATAGTTTGCAAGGCTAACATACTTGTTCTGTTTGGAAGTGTGAAGAGCAATATTAGAGATCATGCATATAGCCTTTTCATGCTAATTCAAGAGATGCAGTTTTCAAATTGTAAGGTTTTAACACTTCTGTTTTAGCTAAAGTGATCTGTAGCTTGCTTGCTGTCAGTTTCCTGCAGAAATGAATGCTATGCCAAGGTCATGAGTGCTTTTTATTTATTGAATTATTTTCTTTTCTCGTCTTAGAACAAAGTTGAATTATAATCCTCCAAAGGATGATGGCTCAACATACAAGATTGAACTTGAAGGGATATCTGTTGATATCATGAAAGAGATACTAGATTACATCTTCAGCGGCCAGGTATGGTATTAAAAAGAACTAGGTGGAAATTTAATTATTTGGTAAAGTAACCTGGGTTTTAACATTACTGTTCTGAATGATGAACCTATCAGGAATCTCACTTTAAAGCTTAGTGATGAAAAAACTTCTGCTAAGTGGTATATCACACATGGGCTCTGCATGTGAAATAGAGACAGTGAGCTCTGCAAGGAGTTCTCTCTTGTCATACAGTGGGGAAGGACTCTAAAAGATTCAATGTTAAGTGCTTATATTAGAATGGTGACTGTGTTCAGTAACCTGCTTTAAAACATGCAATCTTTTACTACTGTAAAAGAAAACTGGATTGATAGCAATGGAGGTTGAGACCCTATCATTGACTTCATATATTATAGTACAGCAGGCATGCTCGTGTCCAGTTCTCTGGCCTCTTGCTGTCTGTGTGCCCATTCAGATCTTTGTTCCAATAGCCTTAGCAGGAATTAAAAGTTGGTGTGTCTGGTTTATTCAGAACTACATAGTGAATGCTGAACTAGTTTAACTTCTGGCAAAAAAGAAAGGGCAGATATGGCTTGAAATTCTTTTCTGGACATGTATTTTTAAAAATTATTCATTTATTGCAGCAAAATTCATTGTAGGTTCTCAGTTTAGTTTAGCAATTTCACAGTTCCATCGTGCAAAATTCTGCTTGACACCTTCTGTCAAGCTAATGCCTTCCCATTCCTTTGTTGGTTTATAAACATATAGTAGTTGTATTGAGTTCTCATAATTTTTTTACCCTCTAATATTCCATTTTCCAGCCACTGAGAATGAATGTAATGAATATGGACATGTCATGAAGCAAATGAGTTATAGTAGTAATAATTTCTAAATCAATTCTTGCAGATCAGGCTAAATGAAGAAACAATCCAAGATGTGGTACAGGCAGCTGATCTCCTGCTGCTTACAGACTTAAAAACTCTCTGCTGTGAGTTTTTAGAAGGTTGCATAGCTGCTGAGAACTGTATTGGTATTCGGGACTTTGCACTGCACTATTGTTTGCATCATGTTCACTACCTTGCCTCAGAGTATCTGGAAACTCATTTTCGAGATGTCAGCAGCACAGAGGAATTCTTGGAACTGACTCCTCAAAAACTGAAAGAAGTGCTGTCGATGGAAAAGCTCAATGTTGGAAACGAAAGATACGTCTTTGAAGCGGTGATTAGGTGGATTTCTCATGATTCAGAATCGAGAAAGGTCAGGATATCAAAAGGTTTATTTTTTGAATGTGACTCAAATCAGTATGCTTATTCTCATTGGTGGGAGCTTAAAATAGAATCAGAGAATCATTTAGGTTGGAAAAGACCCATAAGATCATCAAGTCCAACCATTAACCTAGTACAGCCAAGTCCACCACTAAACCATGTCCCTAAATGCCACATCCCCACGTCTCTTAAATACCTCCAGGGATGGGGTGTGCACCACTTCCCTGAGCAGCCTGTTCCAGTGCCTAACCGCCCTTTCCATAAAGAAATTTTTCCTAATGTCCAATCTAAGCCTCCCCAGCACAGCTTGAGACCGTTGGCTTGTGTCCTGTCGCTTGTCACCTGAGAAAAAAGACTGACACCCTCCTCACTGCACCCTCCTTTCAGGTGGTTGTAAAGAGCGGTGAGGTCTCCCCTCAGCCTCCTTTTTTCATGACTAAACAACCCCAGTTCCCTCAGGTGTTCCTCCTAAGTCTTGTTTTCTAGGTACGTTTCTTTCAGGGCTAATCTAGTTTTTATAGAGTTGATTTTTGCCAGATATGCAGACAGCATGATTGTAGTAAAAGTGCGAAAGCTGCATTGTTGATATATTATCTGCTGTCTTTATTATTTAATAGGCGTTAAGAAGGGGGAAAAAAACCCCAAACCTTTGGCATTTAATGATGGTATAATCTTAATCTTGGAGTGAGAATGCAAGGAACGCATTTGTAGTGAAACTTTGAGAATTTCTTAATAACATTGCTTTAGAATTTGTTACTGCTTCCAAATACTAAAAATACTCTCTTAAAATTTTTGATAGATACAGAAGTACCTGTATGTACAAACGCCTTAGTGCTATTCTGTAAAGTTTGCGGAATGTTCTTGCATCCGTCTCTTTTTGTAGGTTCACATGAAGGATGTCATGTCAGCAGTGTGGGTTTCAGGCTTAGATGCAGCATATTTACGTGAGCAGATGATGAGTGAACCACTGGTTCGGGAGATTGTCAAAGAATGCAACAATATTCCACTCACGCCACCTCAGCAGGGAGAGGCAATGCTGGCCTCCTTCAAGCCCCGGGGTTACTCGGAGTGTATCGTGACTGTTGGTGGAGAAGAAAGAGTGTAAGTATTAAGTGGCGTTGCAGGTTGTTACAAATGGTCAGATACAAGCATCTGGCATTTGTGGTTTGTCTGAAAACACAGCATGTTTTATATGCACCTAATAGGCTTATTACTGTAGCATTTGAACTTGGTTTTGAGTTGGTCAGCCACACTTTAAGTACATTTGTGAATGATTCAGCAGTAAATAGTTATTTTGTGATAATTTTCTGAAATTCCACATATGGTAGACTTAGAGTAAGACACGTTTGTTCAGTAAGTGTTGGCTGTTTTTTTTTAAGTCATAGATTTTACTCTAAACAAGCACAGAACATTGGAGAAACACTTTTCTACTGATCTGAAAAGCATTTGTAGTAAACCTGAAAATAGTGAAAGTGCGCTTTAACTGTTTTGTTTAAAATAGCTGTAGTTCCAAAGAAAAGTCATTATCGGTGCATCTGAGGTGGTAGGTGAAAATTCCTGTTCCACACAATAATCCCTGTCTTTGCTTGAGTAACCATGCAGTAGAGGAGAGGGATTTGTCCAGTTTAAATAAGTTTAGCACTCTAAAAGTTAGCTCTTTATAGAAGTGAAATAAAATACTCAAATAACATTTTGCACATCAGTTTGCGGATCACTTTACTGAGACGTAACTAATAATCTGTCAGCTCTTTTCAGTTTGTTCAAAGTTCCTCATAAAAATAATATGAGCAGATGCAATACGAATGAGGTGCCCCTGCGTTTTATGTCTCCAGTCTGTACAAAACTAAACTTACGTTTGGTTTGGGGATTTTCTCCTTATCAGGGTAATACCACACTTTGTGAATGTACGTCGTCATGAACAAGAAAGCGTCAAACACAAGCGGTTAACAGTGAACTTGTAAAACTATGTCTTGGTTCTGTTTGTTTGTTCCCCACATTTTGTTCAGATCACGGAAACCAACCTCAGTGATGCGGTGTATGTGTCCTCTTTATGATCCGAATAGACAGCTCTGGATTGAACTTGCTCCAATGAGTATTCCAAGGATCAATCATGGAGTGTTGTCAGCAGGTAAAGGGGAACTTTGTGTTTGTAAAGGCAATATTATGAAAACTTACCAGTGCCTCAAAATATGAGATACGATTTATAATATTTTGTCTTTAAGACTGGTTGCACTGGGTTTATTTCATGCTTCCCCTCTGTCTGCCCAAAACATCACTTTATTTTGTGAAAGTCCCTGTCTTCTGAGTGTCTTAAAATCACTTTTCCCACAATATTTTGTGGGAATCTATTCATCTGTCTCTCCAGGAGTATTTCAAGTTTTAAGTAAGTTCTAGTTGCTGCATCACTGAATGTACTGAAGAGTATCTGCAGTGGTAGACTTGAGTACAGGTATAAATATGTGCTTTTACCTTCTCCAGTCCAGAGTTTGACCTGTGACTGGTCTGAACCTTGTAGCAAAGTCTGGGATACAGCTCACCAGTTATGTTTTATTGCCCAGTGTACAGGTGTGAATCCTGTTTTTAAGATCACACTGCATTTTGTTTTACAGAAGGATTTTTATTTGTGCTTGGTGGTCAGGATGAAAACAAGGGAACACTAAGCTCTGGAGAGAAATATGATCCAGATACCAATTCGTGGAGTTCCTTGCCACCGATGAATGAGGCAAGATCATTATTTAACTGTTGGAATTTAATTTTTTTTACTTTGGCAAAATGTTCAGTTGCTTCTTCAAAATTTTATTCTGAATCTCCAGTCACTTGCATCTTATGCGTTCAAGTCATGCTACGGATTGCTTTCTGCTTATATCCTGTTGTTACTTGTGGTTTTGATAATGACTGCAGGATCTGGAAAACCTGGTGAAGAGCTAGCTGTAAAGCTGAACTATAGAACTTCAGGAATTCCACACTGAATCAGTTATTTAATGTTCTGTATAGGCTGACCTTCTAAAAATATGCGTATGTTTCCCTTATTTGTTGTGTGCAAGAGAACCCTTAAATGGATAAAAGGATTGGACTGTTGCAAAAGAGACAGAGGACTGGCCAACATAGCAAAAGAAGTTGGCTTGCACAGTTACGTTTAAGTTTTGTTTGAGTTAGTTTCCTTCTTCATGTTTGCATCCCATCAAAAAGTAACGGTTTATTATTTGTAAACATACATTCTTAATGTGCCTTTTTATTTTATCTTCTTAAAATCAGCATAGGTTTTTTATTAAGAAATTGTTGTTTGCCACAGGATTTTCCTCGTGAAAGTCTCTTGTTGGCAAGGGCCTGTACTTGCGCTCAAAGGAAAGCCATATTTGTAGTTGTGATGCATTATGTTTCCTGTTTACTGTGAGTAAGACTGTGAGGGTAGCTGTGCTACTACTTAAAAAATAGAAGAGCTGCCTTTTCACAGATTATGGGTTCAGATTTTGCTACTGTAGAGACCTGAAAGCAACAGCTTTGTCTTGGAGGCCACTGCTGTGCAAACTGAAATATGGCCAAGCTGTGTTCTTAGATCTCTGCGGGGTCTCTTTTGCTTTTGCTACTGTCTGTTTGAATACCCTTTGTTGAGTTGGAGAATTTAATAACTTTCTTCATGAGATTGAGGCTTCACCTTTTTTTTNAAAAAAAAAGATTATATTGATCTATTTACAACAGCAGTTACGTTTTTACAATGTTGACTTTATTGATATTCCTTAGGCACGACATAATTTTGGTGTGGTAGAGATTGATGGAATTCTCTATATTCTGGGAGGTGAGGATGGTGAGAGGGAGCTCATCTCTATGGAGAGTTATGATATTTATAGCCGTACCTGGACCAAGCAGCCAGACTTAACCATGGTTAGAAAGGTAAGAACTACACTGTTATTGCATTACTTGCTGTTAAACAGTTACAACCAACCTCTGTATTTTAACCCTTTGTAGAAGCTATAACAAGTAGAAGCTGTAACAAATAGTCCTCAAAATGAAAAGAGGCAGAGCAACTTCTTTATTTATATATTAAAAGCATGTCTGAAAACTTTTATGCACAGCGTTGTTTGACATGCGGTACAGGTAACCCAAATGTGTATGTGTGTGTGTGTACATGTGTATATAGTCAGTTTTGAGCTCTTAATATTCTGTTTGTGTGTAATCTTAGGTGTACTTTTTCTTTTTTCTTAAAGATTGGCTGCTATGCAGCTATGAAGAAGAAAATCTATGCAATGGGTGGAGGCTCCTATGGAAAACTCTTTGAATCTGTTGAGTGTTATGACCCTAGGACTCAGCAGTGGACAGCAATCTGTCCTCTGAAAGAGAGAAGGTGCGTAAAAATGGAGGGGTGGAGGGAGACGGAAAGTAGATTGCAAGAGTGTATTCTGTCAACTGTCCAAAATAGTGTTAAAAAAATAATAAAAAAAAAAAAATAAAGGAAGAGTTGAAAGTTCATATCATCAGTGTTATATCAGTGTGTATGTTTGGTAACATGTACAGCCTTTTTAACACTGAAGTGCTGATGCACTGGTTAGAGGAAGTTGGCTTTTTTCCTCTGACGAATTCCTAAATATTGCTGTTAGAACGCCCTGTGAATTTCACTGTCGTTCTGGTCATGGTGGCCTGTTATTGTAATGCCAAGACGTGGCTAAGATAAGTATCTGAATTCTGTAGAAATATGCTTCTCATTGTACCAGCAATACTATCCTGATGCAAAATGAAAACTAGAAATTACAGTTCAATTGGAACTTCAGAGTTTTACTTTGCTGTTTTGTTCTTTTACACGGTCTGCAGTAGGTGCTTACAGTTCATACTCATGACTCATCTAATTTTGTTGAATATATAATATGTATTGGTAAATATATGTATACATCTAAAAGTACATGTTAAAAATGAGAAAGTTCAGAAGGATGAAGTGGTTTTGTTATGTTGTATCTTTTTTGTTTTTGTTTTTCCCCCTCTTATTTGGATTCTCAGATTTGGGGCCGTGGCCTGTGGAGTTGCCTCTGAGCTTTATGTATTTGGCGGGGTCAGGAGTCGTGATGACAGTCAAGCCAGTGAGATGGTGACGTGCAAATCTGAATTTTATCATGATGAGTTTAAAAGGTAAGTAATTACAGCTGTAAGCATAGGAAATAGATAACTTACACTCACCTGTCTTTTTTTCCCCCACTGCCCTGACACTTCAAAGCATACTAGATCTTTGCAGTGCATCTTTGTTGCTTGTTTTACCTCTTAATAGCAATACTGGATCATACCACAGGTCCATCTGCTTCAGTGGCTTGTCCCTCTCAGATACCAAGCCTAAAGCCCTGAGCCACTGTGTCGAGTCTTGTGTGGCCCTGAGCAGGAGGAGCACTTCGATCATACGGGTTGTTTGCCTGGCTCTTCTGCACTTTGCAATTTTCCTAAGTGCAGGATACTTCTGCTCCCCCGCCCTTACTCATGACCTATGCTCCTTGTGGAGGAATAGAAGTACATACAGAGATACTTCTCCATGGTCCAGTCCTACCGCCAGGGATTTGCACCTTAGGGAGTTCTTGAGCTAGAGCTAGGAAATTTCATCAGTTTCTGTTCCAAGCATTTACAGCTCATTTGCTTTTTGAACTCAAGTAGCCTTTCACCATAGGAAAGACACTGTGGCTGCTATACATTCCACAGTTACCTCCAGGCACTGTGCGTAGCTAATCTGCTTTTGTTTGTTTTGAATCTGCTTCTAATGACTTTCTGTTATCTCTTGGCTCTTGTATTAGAATCCTCTTCACTGCATGTGGTAACTATTCAAAAGATAGTCCAGTCATAATTTACAAGCTTTGGTACCTCCAGTGTATGTAACTAGAAATTGGGCATCTTTTGCTTTTTTAATCCAGTAAATTGAAATAAGACTTTGCTGTCAGATATGTCAAAGATCATTGACTATGAAGATTACTAAGTCTGCATTGCAAGATCAGTACTTTTTTATGACTCTGACCTGTATAAAAGCACACAAAAATGAAATAATTGGAAGTTCATTATATAATTTTCTTCCAAGATGTGGATGTAAAGAGACTTTAATTTCTGAGTGAAAGGGTATTCTGTGTTATTCTAAGTGATGTCCAAACTAGCTATAATCAAAAGAAGCTGGAGAAGAAATACTCTTCAGAGTGGTTATAGGAGGCAGACAGGAGAGGTTATTGCTGCTGAAGCTCCTTAGGGTTTTCTGTTCCCTTGGGGGTGTGGGAAATGTTAAAAGCTAATAAGCTTTTGGGTAGGAGGCCTTGCAAAGGGAAGGAATTCTGGAAGGAATACTTCCCTACAACCTAGCTACTATTTTTAGTTGATTTGCCCAAAATGTTTCCAGACTGATTCTACTCTTCAAGAGGTGGTATATGGCTCACAATTCCTTTCCAGTGACTGTAAACCTGTTTCACTGGTTGGTGCAGTCGCAAAGTGTAGTTTGAAAGTTTGTGGTTTCCAGCCTAGTGCAGGCGAGTTGGTGGTGCCACCTGCTGTCTGCAGTGCAGGTGTCTGCAGGGCAGCATTTCCCATATGTGCATTTTTCTGTTTTTGCTTGGTGGCATCTCAGAGGTGTTACTGGATTCAAATAAAGCTGTAATACAAATCCAGTCACTTCAGCTCTTGATCTAGCACCCCATCTGTCGTGTGAGTGCCACGAGGGCTGTGCTGGCACAGAGGAAGGTGAGGTGGTGGCAGGTAACCTGACTGTCCAGCTACTGGCAGAGGTGTGGGTTGAGGGCTGCTTCACTTAGTCCTTCTGCCTTGCCAATGCACATAATTTGATCTTGAAAGTTCAACCTGACGTAAATTTGCGCTTGGGCTCCAGGCAGCTCACAGGTTATGTGTGCAGCCTGGGAGACCAGGATGGTTAGCAGCTGGGTGCCAGCAGCCAGTGCTGCTCCGCAGTTCTCTGCCTCTGTTCTTTGCTTTTGGAAGAGCCCTGTTTTCAGCCCCCCGAGTGAGAACTGATGTTACTTACCAGAAGAGGGTGCTGTGTTACCACGCTGTTTTATAGCATTAGCTAGCAGGGACTAGCAGTTTTCCCCAGTTTCAGACACAGTCGGAGTGCTGTGCAGGATGAGTGCTGCTCATTGATGCCATGGCAGTGCCTGAGAAGCCAGAGCTGTGCCTGCCTGGGGAAGAGAGGAGATAGTTGTAAAGGGACTTCACTTCAAAGTGAAGTTAGAAAATTCTTCTGCCTGCCAAATACCAAGACAAAACACGTTATTGTCTGGCACTGTTCTTTGAAGTAAGATTGAATCTGGAATATTATCATAATTTCATTATAATAGTGTTTTGCAAATATCAAATGAATACCAAATGAAGGCAAGTTGACTCTCTGGAAAACATGAGGGTGTTTTCTCTGCTGGTTCAGTAACAGCGGAAAACAAATCTAAATCACTTTACTTGGAGTGAAGGATGAAAGCTTAAATAATGCTTCTCTTAAATCTGTGAAAACCATATGTCAACTACTGATGTGTGTATTTGATTGGTTAAGCAATTCCATTTGTGCTGGGTATCATATGCACTGCTGTGCATCGTTACTCAGAATAAGGCATAAGTTATGCTATAAATTTTACCACAGGTGGAAAATGTCTTTCTCCCAGTTCCTTAGTGCATAGTTAATGTGATACAAAGACTGATTCTTCATCTTAAATTAATGTTATGCAGTTATTACAAGATGATTAATTTATTATTGAAAAGTGCATTTATTTTGTCAGTAGTAGTTTCTGAAACAAATAATGGTAATTAGTCTCCTTCAAACCAGCAGCTTCAAGAACTGAGGGTGAAGGAAGTAAGCACCTTGAAACTCCAAAGAGCATGTTCTTTGTCTAGTTACAATGCAAAAGAATACCTGAAATACCACAATGACAAAACTCCAAAAGTGTTGGGTTAAAAAAGAAGATTTGTGGAAAGGAGGAATGTATTTGCAAGATTATTTTGCAACAGTGGGCCAAAAGAACAACATATAAATTCTAACAGTGCATATCCAGAAAGGTTCTCAAAACAAAATTCATAGTGGCTCTTTTAATAGTTACATCTTGGTATCGCATGCTTCCTAATGAACTACAGACTTTGCCAGCTGTGTTTAAGTAACTTCTGAACTCTGTTGTGTTTGTCTTCTGTGTGAATGGAAAGAACTTTTTGTACTGTGAGTCCAGCCGTCAGATATTGCTGATTCACAGTTATGTACAGTAATGCACACGTGCGTGATTTGCATCATTTTTTCATATGTGTGTCACAGCTCTCATTACCTGTGAATAAAGGATTTTGCACCATCCTAGGCATCCTAGAGTCCATGAGGAACTGAGTTATGGCTTTTACATAGTGTATAAGCATATGCGCTTAGTATATTATCCAGTATAAATCTGTTTTGAATTGGATTAAAGGGCCGAGGCTTAACTTCTTTGATATAACTTACTTTGACAGTAACTTAGTCCAAAATAATTCATGGTGCACAGTCTTTCAGAGTTGTTATTCTTAACCATGACACAGGCTTTTCTGAAGACTAGGAATATGCTGGGATCTTCACACTAACAACAACCAAAAAAAAAGCATGGAGAGTCCTGCTAAACTATACCATATACCCAAGTAATAAAATAAATGAAGTGAGATGGAATACTAGGATACACATGAAATGTGGACAGGGTAATGTAGTAATTCTCATTATACTTCAAGTATTCTGTAACTGAAATGTTTCGATTAATAAATGTTTTGTCAGCCTGTCTTTAGACTCGTACATGAGTGAATTTAAGTGAACTGAGGATAGAAAATATATACAATTGGACTGCAGGTTTTTTTGAGGATGTAGACGATGTAGTTTTTTTTTTTTTAAGGGCTATGGATTGAGCTTTGTGTACATTACATCCTTGTTCTTAAAATACTGCTCAAGATAAGAATTGATTTTAAAAAATGTGAAAGTGGGAGACTTGCAACGTGCATGCAAGAGCTGCTGGTGGAGCCTTGTCTTTGAGTTATAGCCACTGGTGGTCTGTAAATAGGGTAGTTTTTTTATTATTATTATTTTCAGTAGCTCCTAGTTCAAAAGAATTATCAAAATTTGCAGGTATCTAGGGGAATTAAAGTGAGAGATGCTTGTTCTGAAGCAATAGTTGGTTTAAAAACCACTTGAAATACTCAGTTTGCTACTGGAACATTACAGAAATAAGAAAATGCTGTCAGCGGTATGTAAATAGTAAATTAAATAATCTTGTAACATAGTATTAGGAAGGTTCTCCTGTACAGTATGCAAGAATCTCATTAGAAGTAAATGCTTATGCAAGTGTGATGAGAAAACTGGCTGCCTGATAGTGCCGTCAGATAAGAGGAAAACAGAAGAGGTTTTTGTTCACTTGTAGGCTTCCTTTCACAGCTGGTGTGAGCTTAAGGTAACGTGTGTGGAATACATTGGTTCTGTATTTTGCCTCTATTTACTTCTCATTTGGAAATAAAAGTTACCATCCTGCTTATCACTTACAGCAGTTTAGATTTTTTGTTTGTATCAGTCTAAGACTGAAAAAAAATGAGGATTCCTTCCCTGTTGTTTTTTTTTCTAATTTCTGTGGAAGCATATTTCAGTTTCATAGTAATTGTTTTTGTCTATAGTTACGCACCATCTCCTCTGCTACTCTTGGATTCAGTTTGAGTAGAGCTACCCTGGAGAAGTACGTAAGAGTTATGTTCCGAAAAGTGTTTTTGAATTCCTGAAGACTATGAATGTTTTGTGTGGTGTTTTTTCCATACGGTTCAAACAGTAGGCACAACCCACGTTAAGCTGGAGCTTAGTCAAATTCTGATGAAACGTGACCCCTTGCCCTTCCTGTCTTTGTTCCTGCTAAAACTGCTGTAAGCATTCCTGAAAAGTTGTGGCTGTTTTTTAAAGTGTATGTGTTGAGAAAGGTTGAGAATGAATTTTCACAAACAACTACAGACACTTTAATTTTTTCTTTTATCGATGTGCAGTAGTAAAACAATTGGGTTGCACACTTTTTTCATTTAAACTCCAGAGCTTTGAGTATCTAGTGCAGCCAAACCCTTGAAGTTCACATGATTTCCAAACTTGACTGGTAGTTAGACTTACCAATCTAGTGTTGTATTTTTCCCTTCCTTGACCTGGTATTGTATTTACCACTAAAACGAACAAACAAAAAAACCCTACTATCTTCCTCCTCCATTTCTCACTCTGTTCTCTTGATTCTAGGTAACTTGGTACTAAAAATGAAAATACTGAATGTGTCCTCTTCCCTCAGTAAGGAAAGGAAGCTAATGAAATATGCTAAAAAGTGTTTTGCTGTGTATCAGAGTTTCTGAATCACTGTGGAAGATATCTTTTCTCTCTTTATTGTACATTTGTTGTCCTCTCTGACAGCTACAAACCAGTCCCTTGCTTTCTGCTGAATCTTAATGTACAGTGTATAGCACAGACAAAAAATTGGACTGCTTAATCCTTTAATGTGGCCTTTAAAAATTGATCTCTCCAAGACAATTAATATGTAACAGCATCTCCTTCAGTGCCAGAAAAGAGGCTTACTTCTGAATCACGAGTTAGGATGACACAGAATTTTCAAAGGTCAGCAGTATCTGTGAGAATATTTCCAAACTTTTCCCTCAAATTAACCAGGTGTGGCATTGAAAATAAATGGTACTGTTGTCAAGGGCTTTTCAAACTTTCTGTTGTCTGTAAATGACTTAATAAAAGATCCAGGAGCAGTCAGCCATAATAGCATTGATTTGTATGTCTTCAGGGTCTATAAATAGTAACTATGACAGCATCTGCAAAAGTGCGGCAGCAATTTGTAGAAATTGGTTTCAAAACCACAAAGAAGGTGCTGACAACTCTAGATAAATGGGACATCTTTATAAACCAGCGTCCCTCACGGGTGATGAGTACAGAACTTACCTGGTTTCCAAAGGCTTCAACATGGAAAACGGCTTTTCACATGGTAGAAAGATCAGGCTGATGTAGTGTTGAAATGTGGATGTTCTTAATGTGAACACAGGGGAGCTGTAAGATTATAGGAGCTAGGAAGTGCTTGAAAAGAGTCTGTTATGTGACTGGGAAGTTCTGCTTCAATTCCAAGGAATGGGCGTTTCTTTCCCCAAATCCCTACCATTTTGAGTTCCAGTCTTCTGTGCCTTGCTTAAAATTAAGCATTACCAAGTGCTGCATTCTTCTTACTGGGCAGGGGATTTCTTGTCGCTAGTAAAATGCAATTAAAGAAGTTAGGGAATTACATGGGGGAAGGCATTGCTTAATAACAAGGCCTTGGTATAGCAACATGTTGTTTCCCCTGCTATGGACTATTAAGATTTACCCATTTTTATGACTGATTTTAAGACAAAGTTGCCTAGAATTTTCTTTATAGGGAAAATTGACTGTCGTAGCTGTTGCAGAAAAGGCTCTTGCACGCATGCTCTCTTCTGGAAGGTCACACTGGGTGTCTGCAAGGAGAATTTGCTTCAGATTGGATTATACAGATGAGTGAAGCAATTCTGAAGTAAAGTAACTTCAAGATAAAGTATCCAAAATTTCCCAGACAGTAGTGCCAATTGGTTTTCCTAGCTGGGAAAAGCCAGTACTGTCTTGAACTAGACAATGTTCCCAGCAGTTTTTACATTTAAAAAAAATTAAATAGTACACTCTCTGCTTTTGAATCAAAGATGGCAGCTGGAAAAAGAACCTGGAATATTTTTGTGCTCAATAAAAATCACGTACCAGTTTTTTATTATTTTCTTACAGGTGGATTTATCTAAATGACCAGAACCTATGTATCCCAACTAGTTCTTCTTTTGTGTATGGAGCCGTGCCCATTGGAGCCAGCATTTATGTGATTGGAGATCTTGATACAGGTCAGAATTAGAACTAAGAACTTCTGTTGCTTGTCTTCTTCCAGTCTTTTGAATACTTGGCACTAATGAGACTTTTTTTTTTAAGCATAAAAACCTAGGACTTTACTTCAGTCCTCTGTAATTTCAGATTACATTCCATTAAGTTACTGTTGTCTTTGGGGGAGTTATGCTAGATGTAGAGAAGTGCACAGGTTTGTTTGGTACATTGGACCTCCTGAAAAACAAATTCAGCATTATAAACATTTGGTTGATTAGCTGTTCGAAGATCGCAAGAGATCAAGACTACGAGTATTTTACGGCATTTGTCTAAATATAAGAAAAAATGTTAGTGCCTGGGGTTGTTTATCCCATCTTTGCAGTAGTAGGCAGATGGTTCTCTGTTTTGGGAGATCACCCTGTGGTTCATCTGGATGGGGTAGTGGCTCTTAGATCTAAATCCCAACTGTATACAGGTGTACTAACGAACTTAGTACTCCTCCCTCCCAGCTTTCAGTGTATGGGCACATACTGTAAAAGACATTTGGAAGACTACGTGTTTTCATGTCTGTATGTGTGTAAAATGGGGCTTTCTACAAAAATCTGAAATATCAAAATTCCAAGTATGGTGGGCTTAAGTAGATAAATGTCACAGTTTCCTTTTGAGAATAAATTCAAACATGTATCCAGAAGCTGATTTGAAGTCTTGTGCATGCTCTTGTTCACGTATTTGCCTTATTAGAGGTGATATGTGCTGGTAGGTACTGTATGTCTTAAGCATTTTATATTTTTTTTGTGTGTGTGGGTTTAGGTACAAATTACGACTACGTCAGAGAATTTAAAAGAAGCACGGGAACCTGGCAGCGCACTAAACCACTATTTCCATCGGACCTTCGCCGTACTGGCTGTGCAGCTTTGCGGATCGCAAACTGCAAGCTCTTTCGACTGCAGCTTCAGCAGGGATTATTCCGCATTCGTGGAATACCTTCTCCATGATCTGTATGCTCTGGAGGAGACTGGAAGAATTCTGCACAATCCACCGTAATATAGCTCTATATAAAGGAAAAGCTGAGAAATTACAACTGAAACTTACACTGTATGCTGTGCTTTGGTATGGTAACTGTTTTTGTTTTAAATGCTTAAAAAGCTTGAGTCTCAGTTCTTGTTTCGGGGACAAATAACTTACGTATACATTAAAAAGAAGAGAGGGGGGGAAAAGGGGGGGATCAAGGAAACACCTTCAGTCGTAACCATTTGGACTTTAAAGTGTGTTATTGAAGGAGATTTGCTGTGTCTGAAACTCGTGGGAATTGGTATTCCTTTGGTGAAGTTTATTGAAAAGCAAAAAAAAAAAAAATTTAAGGTGCGTTTCCCCTGAGGGGAACTGATAAGAATAAATGTACTACTTGGACTGAATAGCTATAATACGCAGAAGCTATATGAAAACCAACCTCCCTGGTATACTGCGAAGACTGTTGTTTGACTGTAGTGCCGCAGGAGACATTGGTTGTTGCACCTTTTACTTCTAGTCCTTCCTCAAAAGTTAAGGTCTGTGCCTAAAAATGGTGGAGGTGTGTACATATGTTTTTCATTCATTTGCAATGTTTTCATTCCTAAAAATATTTTTAATATATTTAAAATGGACTAATTGAAAATGGATACAGTGTACTACAGAGAAGTAAATTGTTTTTTCTACGCTGTCATTTGAATAGCCTGATGAACTGGTGTACAGATGAGCCAGCGTGTGTTCCTGCATGGATTTTGGAGGCTGTTTTCTTGAAGTAAAGGGAAATGGTGTTTGGAACAGTTCGTGACAATTGCTGCCTCTTGGTAAAAGGCAACAAAACTTGAGAAATTAAAGAAAATAGGTTGTGTTCCTTTTTACTTCAGATCACTTTAAAACTAGGAGAATGGTTTTTAAGACAGAGGATTATGGAAAGATACATTTTATCTCTATTAGAACAAAAGTGAAATATAACAAGGATATATTTGTTTCACAGAAAACATGATTTTTGGACTATCGGTTAAGGGAAATTTGTATAGCTATTTTAGATTGGGATCAAAAGTTGGTTTACTAATAATTTCCATGCTGTGGTACAGAGTCTTGTTTACTGCTGCTTGACTTTGAAAGCTGGGTTTTATGGTGTGGTTATAGTGAAGAATTTAGTATCTTGCATTTTGTTTCTTAGTAAGTCTCGGTGACATCAGTAGTGATATTTAAGTGATTTTTGTTTGTAGTAAAGATTGGCTGGTAGAACACTTTACCTCACTTTTTGATTTCACTGTTGTTTGTGATGGGTGGGATGTAACCTATATTTATTTAAAAGGAATAAAGTGAGAGGTGGAAATGGAAATGAGGCCTCCTGCCCTTTGGAAAAAGAGACTTTGTATAACCAGTATTATAACTACGTACAATACTTTCCGCTCTGCAGTCTTGTGGACCTCAGACAAGCCAATCTCTGCCCTCAGTTGTGTTAGTGTAAACCTTTGTCATTTTTATTGAATCATCTTAGGTCTACTGAAGTACCATCCCAGACTAGTACAAGAGTTATATTTAACTAAATATTCCATAAAGAAACATTCTGAAACTTACTTCTGCTCAGTCCTTTCACAGTGCTGATGTGTAGTTGGAATTACTCTGATTCTGACAGAAGAGGTGGAAAAAAAAAAAAAGAGGGCAGCAGTCAATCCATTGACCATTATTTATTTATGTTATTTTTTACAGTGCTGAAGTGCTGCAGAACTTGAACTATATACACCACTTCTCTGGCCTATATTAGTTGGCATATTAAAAAGTTTATATATTTATGCATTGCAGTAAACTTGGTGTGTGTATATATAATGTCTTTAGATTTTAAATTTATATGTAATGCTTTACTACAGAAATGTGAACCACTATTTCCATCTTAAGTTGTCTTGTGAAATAAATCAAGTGCTGTTAGCTTATCTGTTAAACTTCCCTTTTGCAAAAATTTTATGCTAATTTTTTGTTAGACGAAGTGCCGAGAGACTATATTCAAAAGTGATGAGATTGAATGTTTCTGAGTATCTATTTTCACTTTTGAACTTAGTTTTCTAAGTGGCTTAGAAAACTCTCAAAAATGTTGTTTAGACAGTTGCAGGCTGCTATCTCTTGAGTCCCTGTAGCTCCCCAGTACACCTGAGGGCATTTAGTGTCCAGAAAACCTAAGTAACAAATGCACATAATAAATCCAAATCATATGTACATTAGCAGTGTTTTGCGGTTAAAGTTATTGAACAAAATGTTTACACTTTAAGTAGGATTAACAGGAGGTATTCTTACTTTTTTCTTTTTTCTTTTTTGTTTCTTTTAGTGGAAATCAAGCAATTCTGCTGGTAACCAGAGTGTTGCAAATGCAGTCAGTTAGATTTGACCAAGAAGCTTAAGTCTCTTCACCTGAAACAGTTGCAAACTTAATTTCTTAGCACCCCTTGCTTTCTCCATGGTAGGAATTCAGGGACCAAGCCTCTAGAGACACTGTCACCTTGAGTTTCAGGTACATACTCATGTCAAAGATTCAGGCACTCCTGAGATGTCAAAACTGGCTTCCTTGGCCTGGCTTCAAGCAAGGAGTTGAACGAGGTTTGTGTTACAGATTTGTGTTACATTAGTGAGCTGAGCCAGCTGCTGGGAGCTGGTGCGCGGGTGGGCACGTGGGGTTCGGCGTGGAGGAAGGTGGGGGTGAAGCAGCAGGGCAGGAAGGGGAAGCCGCCCGTTTTGGCAGCAGCGAGCCCTGGATCAGCGGCCAGCACAGCTTTGGGTGGTTGGACTCCGTCTCCACACCGTGGAGTTGCTCCAACCCTTCTTTATGCCTCTTCCTATGTAGGGGAAGGGGACGATTCCCAGTCTGCTTTCTCTGTGAGGCTGATCTAGAAGATGTTCTAGCCTGCGTGCAGGTGTAGGAGAGGAGGGATGTCTTTCTGGGTCTGACTTGCATGTGTCTGTCTGTCCGGTTCTAATCTGCGAGCTCAGTGATGAGTGCCTCTCTTGGGGTGTGAAATTCGCTCCCAGTTTGGAGCTAGGCTTTGAAGCCAAGGCTCTCCTTTCCCCAAGGAGAGCTGTGTCGTACAGGTGATGGTGTATGAGGTGGATAGCTGGTCTTAGTGCGAGATGAGAGATGGTCAGCTTTGGTAGAGAGAGAGAGAGGATTTGATTCCAGAAGTGCGGAGTGGAGGGAGGTGACCAGCTTGCTGAGTCTGTAGGGTGTTGAACTGGGTTTGCTGCTAGACACTGGCACCCAGCTATCCCTGCTGTCCTGGCAGCTGAGTACCCTGCATGTGATGGCTGAACCACACGTGAAGCAACTCCTGAACTTTCTCAGTTTGCAGTCCAGGGGTTTTTAGATGTTTTGGCAGTTTAGAAAGTTGCTTAAGTATTCCTTGCTTGGCATGGTGGCCTTAATAGCCACTCGAACTTGATTCCTTCCAGCTTGTGAATCAGCACTCTTAAATCCAGCCAGTTCCCCCACAGATTACTTCTTGAAGGATTCTCTTAGGCAGCTGTCTGTGCAGTCTGCTGGTTTCTGAGGATCGGGTTTGTAGGCACCTATTCTGCCGAGGCTCTTGAGGCCAGTGTCAGTAGCACAGAAGAGTGCCGCCAGTGTGGTGCCCACCGCACCTCGGAGCGGGGCTGTGCCACTGGGGTGCAGGTTTCAGGTGGTCACATCTTGAGTTTAGCCCAGCACAGTCCCAGACAAGGACATTATGGGGTGGAGGTTGTAGAAGACGGGAATAGCAGTGGGTTTTTTCCCCTCACTGCAACTCCTACCACAATTTCCCCCACAAAGTTGTTTTTTCTCTTCTCCATGTACGACAGATTGTTTTTGGAAAAGCTCTAGAACGGCTGACTTGAAGAACAAAATTTGGACTGCACAAGTGGAAAAAAGAGGTAACACTATAAGCATGAGGTTTCAGCCTAACAGGCGTACAGAGGTGAGGGAGGCACACAGCGGCATGCTCTCTGTTCCTCACCTCGCCTCTGTTGAGGCCCTTGTGCTGCTAAATAGTCAGCGCTGGATTTCAAATTCTCATCCTCTTGCTAACCTGAAAAAGGGACATCCTGTGGAGTCTTCTGTTGTACTGCAGCAAGGTCTGTCTGTCTTTAAATAATTTATCAGCTAATACTAAAGTTTTAGTTTTTGTGAGAATGCTGTATCAACTCAGCTGTTCCTGGTCAAGTGACTTTCAGTAGCTTTGAGGGTACCTCATCTGTAAATGGAATCCAAATTAATATGAGATTACACAAAAGGACAGTGGTGAATCTGAAAATAAGGGTGAATTTACAAAACCAGCTCACTGATAACTGCAGGCAGGCTGTATCCCTTTTGATTTTGACAGCACAAGACTTGCATGTTACATGGTCTGTCTTATTAATCAGAATTCTTGCTGAAAATGAGTGTTTTCATCAAAGCTACCGAAGTGCCTGGCTTTATCAACTCTCCTTCCAGAAAACATCAGGCAGATTAATTTTTTTTTTTCCCAGTAAGTGTTGTGCCTGCATGAATTGGTAAATGCAAAAGTATAAAAGTTGAGGGGTTTAAGGAGTGTTTTTTCCCTGCTTTGACTGCAGCGTCTCTGGTCAGCTCAGTAAATACAGTGTCTGTACAGCCCACCTGGGTTTTGGTAATGTGCATTTGCCATGCAAAGTACAGGATGCAATAACAGAAGTTGTTACAAGTGCCAAGCTTTTGGTTTCCTCTGTATATAACAATAATTTAACCCTTCTGATACAGAGACGCTTAAAATTCACTGTGTTCCAAAAAAAAGTAGCGATTCTTTTTTTAAACGAATGCTACTTAAAACACTGTAAATCTTTTTTTAATACTGTTCTGCAGATTTGTGTTACTCTTCACAGCTGTCTTGAGCCATCACTCCATGTGATACATGTGGACACTCTGCTCTTTATTAGAGCACTGGTGCCGTGCAAGTATATAATAAATGGCAGCTGACAGTAGGTTTTAATATCTAAAATTATAAATATTTAGATAAAATACAATTCATTTGAATTAATCTTATCTGCAGAAGGAAAGTCGTGTCTCAGGAGGTGTGAATACAACCAGGGACATAGGCATACTGAAGATTTTAGTTAAGGTATGTTCTTGTGCCACTCACAGCGATACTTTCCGAGGAGTTTTATTTGATGTAGAGTATGGATCCTTTCTGCCTCTAATGTAAGCATCAAGGTTTTGGGGGTTACGTTCTCTTAACTCTTTGGAGTAATTAAACAGCTTTTTCAGGGGGTAGTATTAATTATGTACATGCTTATTTTTTCAGATAGAAGCTACTGATTGGATGTTAACTTGTAGTATTTTCTTTTACTGTTGAGGAACAAGTTAAGGTGTGCGTTGCGGTTATTAGTACTATAGCCTGTTGACATTTGCCACTTTCTGTTGCTCTTCCTTGTTTGTTATTGGAGTAGAGAGCTGGGTCGGTAGAGTCTGCATTTCCCTGGCACGCTACTTTTGAAAGAAAAGCAAGGAGAGCGGTCTTATCACTTAGGATTGGGAAGCTGAGCCAGTAAAAGCTGACTGGGAGATATCACTGTAAAGCCAGTAAGATCTAGGTGAAGCACTGCTCATTTTCTGTAGAGATCGCAACCATGTGCTCTGAAGTTTATTGATAGGTTGAGTATCTGCTTTCCAGCATCCCTATGCTTTTTTTGTTCGTTTTTTTTTTTTCCCCTGAGAAATTTATTACTATAGGAAAGATTGCAACCAGACTTTAAAGTAGTATCTCTGATCAGCTGTGTCCTGTGTGACTCTTTGTAATCTAACTTGCTGTACTCTGGTAATCAATTCTCTCAATTCTTGATTAACAGGTAGCCTGAAAGAATACATTAAAACCATTCTAAGTGCCTAATTAGATAAATACTTGCTAAAATGTATTAATGGTAGTAGGAGCATTAAACAATAAACTGCTACCAACAGATGATTATATTTGTAAATTAGTTGGTGATACAAAATCTTAAAAGATATTTTTTAAAATAGCTTTTTCTGGATACCTGCTTATTAGTTACAAAAATAATCATAATACATAGAGTCAGATTTGTTTAGGAGTAATATTTGAAGGTTATTTGAAATCTATTGAAATGTCGTGAAAAATGAGCTGGAAAACTGGAACTCTTCAATGTAAAAGGTTAAATCTTGTTGCCCAGTATTTTTGCAAGGTTTTGCGTAAATGATACACACCTGCCAAAGCACATCAGTAAATGAACACGCTCAATGCCATTGCCTACCTATGCCCTTGAATTTTCATAATGAAATGAGATTGTACTGTGCCCTTGTAAAAGCTGATGGATTTGATTACAGTAATAGGATAGAAAGAAGCATCCCCAATGTAAGTAACATCTATTATTTTATTGATAAAACATGAACATGTGATTTGTTAATGTTAGGTGCTTCTGAATCACCACCTAATGCCCTTGATTTTTCTTGGCCTTTCCTCCTTCCCTTCTTTTCAGTTGATGCTAAGACATCCTCTGGTTTTGTCAAGGGCAAGTTTCTTTCATCTGTGCTTCTAAACCCAGTCAAAGCCTGAAAGATATCACTTAAAAGCAGCCCATTGTACAGCCTGCTTACAGGTATAATTTCTGTCTCTCTGAATTCTGTTATTGTGCTGCCACCTGCATGAATTTCAGAATGAGAGGAAAAAAAAAAAAAACAACCAAAAACCAACCATAGAACAGTATTGCACTTGATAAAGAGCAAGAGCCATTTTGGAAAGTCTAAATTTCTGTATGCAATAGGCATAGCTAAGAACACATCACTGGCTGTTCTTGAATTTCTCAACTTAATGATCTTATGTGCTAAAGCTTCAGCTAGGCAGCATCTATTCTATTAATTTACATAATTTACAGATGATAGTGGGAAAGCATTATCATCCTTGTTACATGTTCCACTACTTCTTAAAAAGCAAAGTCTGTTTAATTATTGGAGTAAGTGAAACAGTACATGGGGTATCTGGCAAGGTGGTCAAGTAGAGCAGAGCTGACATTCTTTGAAGATCTTGTTAAAGTTTTGTTCCAATAGGAAGCTAAGAGTAGCCTCTTAAGAAATACTTTTCTCATAAACTTTCAGAACTGGTGTTAACCTAGTCCAAAGGACTCTTCAGGATTGTCTGCAGTGACTGAGAGTCTGTTGTAGCTCTTGTGTTTTTGGTGAAACAGCTGCTAAGTCAATTTTAAGTATTTTTTTTTCCTCCCTAACTTCCCAGACCTAATGATTTGCTTCTTGTAATTCAAGCTTTTTGTATTTAAGAGTCTGAGACTATATTTTGCAATTTATGGAAATACGGCAATACCTTAATTTAATTTATTTAAGCCGCAAGCTGTGTTCTGGTGGACTTCTAGGAGGTAACATTAATATTACAGTGTAAGTGGGGAGGAAAATTACCAGTGCAATGGCAAGGTTCTCCTTTTACTGTGCGTGGCCTTGCTGTATGCGTCCGATGGGGCAAGATACTGATTTTGGCACAGAGTTTGTGTAATTGCTGCCTGTTGCTGCCTTTGGTGTTTGGAAGCATGGCTGGGATGTTGTCCAGCTGCAGATGGGTCAAGTGCCAGAGGGGTCTCGAGCCTTCAGCTGTTGGAGAATCGGCCCACCCAAAACCCTGTTGCACCAGAAGATGCTGGGCATACCCCTGCTGCATAATACTGCTTTGTGGCCTCAGTTGTTTTGTCTTTTGCTCTTACTAGCAGGACTTAGGTTTCACTCTTGCCCCAAACTTACTTCAGAATCCAGTGCTATTGCTGATGATCAGTCGGAAGAGCTGCTGTGGGTCAGAGGAAGTCCATGTAAACTTTACCTTCCTGTGCGCTGGCTTTTTTGCACATCTTTGCGTCCTTTAACACTACTCTGTGCATGTGGGGAGAGTGCTTAATAGATGATGAAATAACTTTTCATCAAGCTTGTAAAACCATGATGTCTGCAGGTTAAATGTCACCTGAACAGCAGTAAGCAATCCTGCACATAGAACGTGTACAGCACACTCCCGTGTACGTATGTTATTTGTGGCTGGAAGTCTGCCTTTTTGTCCGTGGGGGGAAACCCCTATTCCCAGCTACCTCATTTTTTTGCACTTTGTCAATTCTTTTCTTTTTTTTTTTAAATTGCATTTTGTCCTTCTATAAAAAATTAAAACCAGACAAGAAGCAGGGCAGAATGATGCTGTTGTCCAAGGACAGTTTACTTTAATTTCATTTTAAATGCGTGTTTCTGTACAAAAAGACCAAGGTTGACCTGCAGCTGCTGTAAAAATAAATAAAAAAATTATGTTACTCAAAAGTAACTATTATACTTGTAAGTGAAAGAAGAAATTGAAAGACTGTCCTGGTGATTTTTTAAATTAAAAAAAAAAATCTAAAACATAGAAGTCTGTTTTGTTTTTTTTTTAAAGACAGATCAGATATAGTTTTTTCTTTGCCTCTACTCTGCACTGTTTTGCCTGTGAACGTGATGACATGGAATTCCCCATTTACTGATCTACAGAGAAAAACTGTCCAAATAAACACCCACCTTCTGTACCTGAGATTATATCTTTGTCCGTTTCTTTGGGACCTTCACATATGCAGGTTTTTGCTCAGCTTGAAGAATTTAAGAAGAAATACTTTTTCCTTCTGCTTCTAAAGGTGCTATTTTGACGTATTTTTGAATTCCTTACACTGTGCTCAACTTCTTAAAGTACCAATGTAAGCTGGTAATCAACTTGTTTGTTCTGTTTTTTTTTTGAGTATTCAGTCCTTTTAAAAAAAATTAAAAATCTGTTGTCATAGACAGCTTCCTAACTATAAAAGGCCTTAATAATACAAAATGTAATGGGAAAATGCTGCATTTTTTCTGTCTTTTTAAAGGCAAAAAGAAGAAATGCTTCACAGGGAAATCTTTCTGTCAAATTTTAAGTAGCAGTTCATACTAACTTTGATTTGAATGTAGCAAATATTGTACTGGCCACGCACAAATAGGGAAGAAACAAGGAGCTATTCATGTCTCTGCAGACTGTACCAATTAGCTGCTAATTCCAGAGCCTTCTATTGGCATCATGGTGGCTATTCAGTAAATATTAATCTTCTTGGGCTAGATCCCAGGATCTGGCAGCATGTTATTCCCTGTTGGGGACACACTGACCTACGCGGCTGTTGGAGCATCTGGATGTTGGGCTAGGCCTGAGGTGGGATTTTTGCCTCAAATTCAATGTGTTCAGCCCTTGTTTGAGGCATGCAAATGGCTGGCAAGGTCCTCTTCACCCTGGAGGGCTTAACCACCCCATGCCGTGGCTGGTCAGGAGGTAGAAGGAGGGGAGCTACTGAATGCTGTCATGGAGTGGCCATAGAGTGACCTCAGCCTGCTGGGTCTGAGGAGAAGGCTCTTGTAGTCGCGAGCTATGGAGAAAAGAGCTGAGTTTTAGTCCTGGGTAGGAACCTTGTTGTTGTCCTTGTTATGGTGTCTTTATTTTTGTTTAATCCATATCATCAGCTCAGTTTAGTGATTTGGTAACTTAACGTTGCTGAAAGTTTTTGATTCTGTGGAGGACAGAAAATTGTGCGCCTGCCCTGTCAGAAGCAGCAGGAAGAACCAGGATTGATCTGTGTGAACCTGTCCCATCTTCAGGTGTGAAGTTCCTGCCTTTTCATAGGCTCCACAGTCCCAGCGGTGTAGCGTTTCTCAGTTGTTAATCTAAAAGCCTTTTAAGCCTCTTGAAGAGTCCGGAGATGGCCTCGTCGCTCTCCTACTTGTGTGTGGGCTGTTATGCTCTGGGCCACCCCAACTCGCCCAGGCTGTCCTTGTCCAGGAGCCTCACAAGGAGCAGCTGTGTTACCTGCAGCACTCGGAAACACGGAGGAAATGAGGGACCACAGAGAGCTCCACTGAGCCTGCACATCCTTGATCTTCTTATTTTAGGGAAGGCTGACGAGGAGCACTGTCAGCGACTGCTCCCTGGCAGCACGGGTGAGGAGAGGTCCCCGCTGCCCTTGTGTAAGAATAAGGTTTATGGGCCCACTGTTACCAGAGATCCAATGTGGTGTTTTATTCTACTGAAATCTGAAAGTGTTGGAGGCTCTGGAACCATTTCTGCAAGGTGGAACAAGTATAGGCCTAAATACCTGGGGAGCTCCTGGCTGCCTGCTTTTCCCCCTCTTTTTTTTTTTTTTTTTAGTTAGTAAACAAATTTATAATCGCTTTCCAGTTTGTATACTTAATGCTTAATAATCTGAAGTGAGAGCCTCACAATTGAAGATTTTTCTCTTGAAGGCAAAATTAAAGTAAAATTTATTCAAATTAGATGTTCTACCTTCAGTTTTGCCTTTGTAAACCATGTTTATTGAGTACCGTGAATCTTGCAGGATTGGGCTAAAGACTTAAAATATGTATATGAATGATGACTAACATACTTAGTATACATATACATACTGTAGTATACAAATCTTCTATTTTAGCATAAGAAAATGAAAAAACAGCTGCCTTGATTAAAGAAGTCCTGATACCTGTACTCCATGAGCCAAGCAATAGGAGGGTGTTGGGATGTAATGCCTTTCCCGAACGTGTTGCTACTGCTCTCATGAAGGTTCAGCCTTCTGTCAAATCTAAGGTATTGATGATTGTCAGGATATTCTCAGAATATGTTGTTGCCTTTTCTATAAAATATGTCAGTGGGATATGGTAGACACATTCACCTGGTCGTGTTTACCATCGCTGGCACGCAGCTTGACAGCTCGGTTTACTCCCATCATCCAGCTGTCATGCTTTGACTTCTGCATTACAGATGTGTTTACTGTTGCAGGCATTTTACATGCGTATGTTTTCTGTGTGTCTTTGTTCTGTGTGGGAATGGCGTTTTTGCTTTTTTTTTTTTATGTGCCTACCCCAAAAATCTTTGTGTTGCTTTAAAAATGAGCCCACAAATTGCTGAGGGCCAAGCCATGGAATGCTCTGACCTGAGTATGCAGAGCCTCTTTTCTTAAAAAGAGGGAGAAATAAGAAGTAAGTGCTCTTTGTCTTCAATCAAACTATGCAATATAGAGCACCAGAGCTAGATTCCTTATGGTACAGAAGATGCACTGCTCGTGTCCTTCCTAATCCGGTCCTTGGTCCAAGGTTAGGAGAACTTGTACTAAATAGCTGCCCAAGAATCTTGTAGCCAGCTCTTGTTCACTGGTTTTCCTCCTTCTCCCGCGCCTCCCCCATCTGGATTGTTAGGTGTTTTGACTCTGAATGATGTGGTGTCCAAGTATTATCCCTCCTGTCAGTCTCATGTTGCCAGTTGGAGCTTGTCTTGTAAATCCAACAGTGCAGTTTACCCACTGGGATAAGTCAGGGGCCACTTCACAACATTTGCATCTCTTTGCTCTAGAGTGCTTTAGGCATTTTGGGTGTGCTGTGCCCCTCCAGGTAGGTCTAGGTCTTGCTGCGTTGCTCAGTTGTGGGTCTGGTGCTTACAGTGATGAATAACTGTGTTGTCTCAAATCCAGTCTTAAGTTTTCATTTCTACTGCTTGTGTCTGTGTACATGTGTTTGATTTCGCTTCTTCCATTGCAATTCAGGGATAAACGCCCATGTGGTCAGGACTGTTGTTAAAGAATCTTTGTTCTCCCGTTGCGTCATTTTTCCAGTGAAGTTTGTTCCTTGTGTTCCTCTTCTTGCCCCTATTAAATACTGTTGAAATCAATACACTATTTCCCCCGGCTCGGCATCCCGTGAGTATCTCTTCTCTACCAGTTTATCATGTCTTCTCACTTTACATGCCTTCTTCCAAGTAGTTTACTTATATATGTCATTTACTTAACCCGTGGTGTACCTCATACTGCTTCTCCTTCTTTATTCCACTTACTATATTGTCTTTCTTTGATTCGTGTTAACCTCTATTTATTTCCCTGATTTTGAAAGGGATTTCAGTGTATAACATGGGAGAGAAACGCTGAATTTCCCTTTAGATGTCTGTAGATATTCCCTCCCCAGCACATACAGTGTAAGGGGCTCAGACTTCTCCATTCCTATGCCAGGCTTTTCATAGCGTTAGGCAGAACAAAGTCTGAAGGCATTTTTTATTTCTTTCGGTAATTGAAAATATTTGGAGTCTTTCTTCTTCAGAAGTAGCCGATGCAGATGAGCATTTGGCCTGGGAGAAGTTTGTTATGCTTCCATATTCAGTATTTTTAATTGAGAAATTATTTATTTTGAGGAAAAATGTAAATTTTTTTGTATTTGTATGTCAAAGTGGCCTTTATAGGAAAAGCACATAAAATATTTAGATTAAAATTGCTTAGTTGTGTAATTTTAGTGGGGATTTTTATATCGACAGGGTTTCTATGCATTTTTCAAAATCTACTTGCTGTTTTGTGTTTAAATTAGTGGAAATATTTTTAAAACATGTATTACCACATTTTTCATGGTTGATCCCTTTACTATCATTCCTTTTGATTACTGCAAAGATTTTAATTAACCCTGTAAATTAATTTTCCCCCACAAATATTTGCATTAAGTCAACATAATGCGTTACAGCATGGGTATGTAGCTTTAAGGGAATAATCTTAGTAGTGTAGCTTAATTATGGAGAGACTTCTTTGAGAAGGGCAGTACACAGTGTTTCGATTGCACTTAAAAGACTAAGTTAGCAAATTAAGTTCTTACTGTACCTCACTAGTTTAAGTTTTTTCCATCCTATATTGTTTACACAAGCATTATTAAATATGCTATTAATGCTGTATGCAATTCTCCTTCATTTGTCGGGATAATACTAACGTTAACAGATAAGAAAAAATTCAGAATGTGTGTGGTATCCTAATGGGTGTGACAGGAGTTTGGGTGAGGGAGGAGAGAAAAGTTAGATCCATTAGTATATTTTTTCCATTTAATTGTGTACATATTTTCACATTACCTGAAACTAAATTAATTGAAATTATGATTGAATTTCAAGTAAAATTAGTGTTTTAAGGTGGGGGGGGAGGGGAGGGGACAAAGAACTGTGGGCACAACTATCCCCTGAGTTGCACTACAGCATTTGTGCAATTGCCTTGACTGCCTATGCAAAATGTAACCCGAGTTGGATACATCAGACCCTTCCATTATTGCTCTGATTTTACTTTCTTTTCTCAAGGTGTTATTGTAAGGCTTGCTAAGTAGAAACTTCCCGGGAGTGTTTGTCAACTGACACTTCAGTTTTATCATTTTATGTATGCATTTTAGTTTTTGCTGTTGTTTAATAAGAGATTCCCCATCACTCATAGGTTAGTGTAAGCGCACGTTTTTAGGCATAGTAACAAGCAAACATTGCATGCTACCATGTATTCTTATAATTGAAGAAAAATGTGCAATTTTAATGGCACTTTGACCTATTGCTGAAACACTGGGTTTTGCAATGGAACAAACTCTCAACAATTGAAAACACTCTGTGTCTATGTGAGATGTCTTGAAAGTGAAGAAAAAGGCAGTTACTCAAATTGTACCCACAGATAATTTGGTATTGTGTTTGTTGTTTTTTTTAAGAGCTTTATGATCTGTTATTAGAAAAATACATGTTTCTTGGTTTACTTTGGTTGCCGTAAATTGCCCAGTGCAGAGTCTGGTCCACCTCCATCCATTTATTTTCATGGAGTAGTCACACACAAAATTGTAACAGCAAAGCAGAGAAATTGTTTGGTTACTTACCAGTAACCTTTCTTGCAGAGTTGCTTTGTGGCTTGCACATGATTTTAAAAAAAAAAAGGGATGTGAGAATTTTCCTGGATTAAGTAGCACTTGCTTTGTTTACGTGTTCAGTATAATGTTGGGTGACTAAAGGGAGGCTCCCTTTTTAAAGTATTTGAATTGTGCTTTGGGGACTTAGTTGCCACTGTGCAAATTGTGCTGTAATATTGTACCAAGGATCAGTGAAAGTGTTTTATCTTTTTTAATGTCGTTTGTATTTGACCGGGTTTTATAAATGTAAGAAAACAGAGTGTTGTATTTTGATCTGAAATTTGCGTATGGTAAAGTAACTTTGCTTTATGTATTGGAGGTTTGTTCAGAACTTGAATTATTTTATAGAAGGGTACAGACCAAAATTAGTTGTCTTAAAGGTGTTTAATAAACTAACCAAATAAAACATTGATGGTTTGAAGACTTGTTAACTGCTTCATATGGTTTTTTTTTTCTTTCTATTTTTAAAAGAAAGGAAAAATATAGTTCAGGATTTTCTCTCAAGGTCTTATGAAGAATGAAAAAAAGTAGTAGATTTTATAAATATCATCTCCCATGAGTTATGTTTTATTATTAAACATACCTACATGCCAGAAGTTTAATCAAAGGGGAAAACCCAAAGGAAATAAATGGAGGAGGAAAGGCTAAGGAAATCAAGGGAGGCGGGAGCAGTCCCTCGCTGGCTCTGTCCAGGCAATAAATGCTCACGGCCGTGGGTCTTGGTGATGGCCACTCCAGGAAAAATGCGAGTGGGAAGAAGCTTCTGCTCACCTGTAAAAGCTCGGACAGTTGGTTGAAGGTCTCCATTCTCCCTTGCAGTCACCTTCATTAGTTCTCTTCAAGTGCTGCTACTTTCATGTGACCTTTAAAAACAGGAGAAAAATATTTGAAGCATAACTGCTCCCAAGGGCAGGTACAGAGAGCTCATTTCAGGGCTGCCAGATACTTGGCGACCCCCAGTTGCGCTATGGCGTGCGTACGTAACCTCTTCAAGTTCAGAGATCTGGGCTTTGTAAGATGCCAAGCAGCTGCAATGTGCCTCCTTCGTGCTGTGCTCATCTCTTCGCTGGTTTAGCCACCGTCACTTCTGATAGCGCTGCTTCTGCCAAGAGAGCAGAGCCGGAGCAAGGGCATCTGGCTGTTTAAGAGGAGAGGTACAGTTGTTGGTGACTGTAGGTGGGAGCGCAGTGGTACCGGTAAACGCAGCCCTTGCAGTACTCCGATACCTTTGATCTTCAGGAAAATACAGGATTTCACCAAGAGCTCCATATGCTTTTTCTTAAATAAAAGGATATTGAGGCAAGGCCAAATGTGAGGCAGGATGCAAAGAAAAGCCAAGGTCTGGGGCTGGCTTTGGCAAGGGGAGTGGAGTGGGATGGCAGTTCTATGGCTCCAAAACAGTGCAAAAATGGGTGCTGTAAATGTGAAAAAAAGACAGTGGGTAATAGGAGGGAAAGGTGGATGTTTGCCTGGTACAAACCTTTTATTGCATAGTGCAAAAGCCATACCACAGTGAAGCACAGTTCCTGAACTGCCAACCAACTTAGTGCAGAGAGCGAGGCCTCCCGTGTAAACACGGGCTGACCATAGGGAACCTAATGTTGATCTACCTCTGTTGCTGGTGTTCCCGTGGTTATGGCTGCGTAGATGGGCTCTGCCATATCTCCTCTGTCTTACTGATTCTTGGAAACAAAGAGAGGAGGATGAACTTGGATTTATCTTTATTCCACAGCCTGGAATCCTAACAGTGGGAAGAGGGCTGCTGCTTGGCTTCCTTTACATTTTGTGCACGGCAGAGGTATAACTTGAAATTTCTGTTTCTTCCTCTATATTCTTATTTTTTTTTCTAAAATAGCACAAAATAAGTGCAGAAACAGTTCCTTTAACAGACCATTTAGCTGAGGCTCTCAATGCAGGGGGGCAAGGCCTCCCCGTGCCTCCTTACCTGCAGGATATGTGCCAAGGCTATGTACCGCAACAGGACCTGTGACTTCCGTGATGTCTGTGCCCCAGCACAGCGCAGTTGCCCACAGTTGGCAGAAGGGGACTTCTACCGCAACACGAGCAGCAGCATCTTGCCAGCTTTCTCCTGGCGGGAGTGTGCTAGGAGATGCGATGCAGCCGGCGAAGGCTGCCACAGCCTGAGTGCTGGGGTGGTGGCTGGCTTTGCAGAGCCAGGCTCTTCCCACGCCAGTTCCACGTTGGTAAGAGGTGCCATCCGTGTCCTTTGCAGAGCCCGGGTGTCAGAGCAGGCTGTCACCAGGCCAAGTGTTCCAGGTGAAGAAGAGAAAGAAGGTGGTGTGGGAAGGAAGAGAAGCTGGCCGGCAGCCATGGTGTTTTGCAGAGCAGGTAACTGGCTCCTAGCCTCCAGCATCTCAAATCAAGCGACAAGCCCCACTTTTCACTAAGCTCTGTGTTGCTTGTTCAGCCCTTTGGCACAATGACCACTGGAAACAGTGGAATTACCTGAAGAATTAATTGCTGTTCAGAATTCAATAGTCCTGTACCTCTTGTCTGGAAGCTGCTGTAAAATCAGAGTCAAAACTAATGTGGAGTCCACAGGGTCCTGGGAAAGGAGCAAGTAACTTGAGATGAATGTTGTTGTTGCCACTCAACAGATTTTGACTGCTGTTCCAGGTGAAGCCAGTGGCCACGGGATCAGACCTATTATTTTTGCTTTTTCTCCAGTGTATTTGGACTTGCATAGGCCAGGCTCTGTCACGTGTGGTCTCTGAGGAACCATGAACCCCAATACCGTGGGCTGGGCTGAAGGAGTTGGCTAATGGAGAATTTACGGTAAGAGCAAATGTATTTTTAACCACCAGGATATGCTTATCGTCAGGAAAGGGCAAGCAGTACTCCTATCTCTCCAGGGAAGGGGAAGTGTTGAGCGTGACTTTATTTTTTTCCAACTCCTTTCCAAACTCCGAAAGGTTTTTTCTTCCTGAGACTTGTTGTTGGATTAAAGCAGGGAGTTAAAAAGACATCAGTCCTAGGTCACAGGTGAAAAATATTAAATGCCAGGCATGTGGTGTTTTTCCATTGCATATAGTGTGTTTACCCCTTTTGTGTTCAGGAAAGACCTTTGGAAAGAGTGCTTTGAAACTGATCCCTTTGCTTTATTAAACACACTGAGAGTCTGTCCAGAAGCTTTTAATTTTTCAGAGGTAACTTTGATGTTTTCTGTGTCTGAGAGAAAAGCAGACTCCCCTCCTCGCAGTCCTCTACCCCATCCTGCTGCCTCTGCAGCGAGCAGCCCATCAGGCAGCTGCAATCGTAGGCTGCTTTTTGACTTGGTTGCTTTGATCAGAGAGGGGCTGGGTGCGTTCCCCTCGCTTGCTGTCGTGCCCATGGGCGTACCCTGTCCCACAGGACTCTGTCCCCGTGTTTGAACTTTGCCACCCGGGAAAGCGGCAGCTTGGCGCAGGTGGCTGCGCTTGGCTCCCTTCCTACCTGCGCCCAGGGACGCGTGGCCGAGCGTGGGGCTCAGCTCCCTGGCAGAACGGCCCTGACATTTTCCACAGCCCATGCTGCTCTCGCTGCTCTCTCCTTCCCTAATCCTGCCCAGGGAGTAGAAAAGCCTTTAAGTGACACACGATGTAATTGACTGGCAAGACAGACAATAACGATCCCTTTCAGGGCACCAGGGCACGAGGGGTTTTGCTGATTCTATAAATACCAGCTTGACTATTTCGGTTGGGGTAGGAGTCACAAAGAAAAGACAGCCTTTGAAATGCTAAAAGCTGCCTGACCGAAGAGGCCGGCTGCTACAGGCTGCCTCGTACCGCTCCCACCTGCGCAGAGTGCCGCTGCCCACCTCCTCCGCGGAGGAGAAGACTGGTCTCGCCCGTCCTCCCGCGATCCACCTGCCTTCATGGGCTGCAGGGCCTCCTCCCACACCCACAGGCTCCCTTCTGCCATTCCCCAGCGTCCTCCTTCTCTAGGGACGCTTCTGTCCTCCACGCTGCCGCTTGCGCTCTATTTCGCAGACTCGGGTTTAAAAGCCACAGCCTACGCGCTGGAAATGGGTAATTGCGCAGCGCAGCTGGTGCAGCCCGCACGATGAAGCGGCCGGGCGGTGGGCGAGGGAGGACCCCGTGGCCTGCCATCAGTGCCCAGCTTACGCCTCACCTCGGTTTTTCTTTCGTTGGCAGGGAAACGAAGGGTTGTGCCGCTGTTTGTGAGGGAGACCTGGAGTGGGTTTGGCCTAGATCTCTTCCCTGCGATATGCTTGTGTTGGAGGGTGAGTCACAGCAGGCTCTGGGGAGAGCGGGACGCGCCTCCGGCACTGCGCGGAGATGCGGATCTCCTTGGGAAGGGCCTATCTGTGTGCATCAGCTGCCCCGGGAGCTGAGGGCGATGCTCTCCTGCCCGAGGCACCTCTGCGAAGGGCTTGGCCATCAGGTGGGGCGATTCTTCTCTTTGTGCGCTTCATGCAAGTCTCGCTGATTTGCAGTTAAAATCTTAACTTCTTTCACATTGGTTTTAGTAACCCTATGTTCCCTGTCCTACAGAATAAAGCTGCAGAGTCCCTTTTCTGCCTCTCAGTTCATCTCCTCATTTCAGCTACGCCCGTGCTGTTCTCCCTGCTGTTTTAGTGTGAAGTATTTAGGAAGAAATGCGAAATTCCCTCATCTGAAAGTCTCATACCACATCTTAGAGCTTGCCATGAGGCACAGGAACGTTCCTGGCTCTACCTGCTTTGAAGAGCAAACAAAAGCTGCAAGCACAATGCTGTCTGGTCTTGGCAGATGCTTTGGAGACCAGCCCATTTTCATGGAAATTAGGTTGTTACTATTAGTTTATTTTTTGTTAGGAACTGAGCGATTCCTAAATCATTCTTCCATTTTCATAAAGCGGTTTGTGAATCACACACAAGTAAAGCGAAGGAGTTAGCAAATCCTGCTTCCCTTTGATGTACAGTAATCTAGCTTTCTTATTTTTATAACTGCTCCCTGGAGTTTTCTGGCTTATTGTTAATATTTCAATGAAAGTGTGTGTGTGTGGGGGGGGGGGGCCAGAAACCACCACTACCTTGTTCTCCTTAAAGAGAACAAGAAGGTTGTGCAAGCTAAAATGAAAACAAAACTGGTTTGCAGCCGAATAATTGTGTAACCTATGTGTTAAGAAATGAGATGAGGAAAGGGCTGAGGAAGAACATTCTGAAATGAACCCTTCAGGTATGGGACATTGGCGAAGGTTAAACAATCCCTGTTCGGAGAAACGTGCTATACTCACTACACCTTGGTACGGTAATAACATTATGCCATCGTAATACTTTCTGTAAGTTAGACAAGCAGCTTTAAAAACGGGCACATTCGGTTTGTCTGCAATCAGAGATGTGGCACCAGAATCAAGTGCACCACTACTCAACTTGTTTACAGCGTTTCCCAACTTTTCTTTCCATGCTGAGTGGTGCTTTACATCCTGCAGATATTCGTCTGGTGATTGCCATAGCAGGAAATTATTAGATTTCTCTTTGCCTCCTATTAACTGTCCACTCCAACTTTCTGGGCTCTTTTTTTCCCTCAACCTAACCTGTTCATTGGAGCTGATGTAATTTCAAATGGCACTGGACCGTCCTTTGAGATGACAAATACTCTTTGGATCTCCTCTTTGTTGTACAAATGTATTGTTATAAAGGTCCGAAAGATTAACTTTTTCTTGCCTTATTAGCTGCTGAGAATAGTTTAGGGGTAGCACAGCTGATGCCTACTTTATCTCTGAGTTTGGAAAGGAAGGTATAATATTATTCTGAAAGTTTTCCCTTCTGTAGAAGTGACTTGAAGTAGAAGTCACAGTTTCCACTTTTTCCACTATTTGCAGCGTGCTGAGAGAACATCTTCCTGCAGGATTTCTCTGGGACGTTTGGCTCTGTGGATATGCTTCAGATTTGTGATTAAGTAAACAGAGCAATGTCCTTTCTTTCTTTGTGGTTGAATTCAACAATTATCTGAGTTGGGGAACATCAGAGTAATGTAGTTTAATGGAGGGAGCAGCCATCATCACAGCTGTGGGCATCTATACCCCTGTGCTGTTTTCTAGAGGAAAATCAATTAAAAGCAGAGCAGATCGCTAAGTCTGAACATTTGGAGGACCAAGGAAGTGCCTTAGCAGCAGAATTTCTCACAGACTTTTCCACCACTCCCCCACTGTACCAGTTTATTAAAGAGACCTGAAAAAGCCCTACTTCTTGCCAGCCTGGGTGACTCCTATCACAGCTATGACAGGTTTATTCCATTTGCAAGTCAAAACAAGTTTCTCCTCTCTCTTGGAGGTACGTAATTATCAAGATCATCCTTATTGCTACACCCGCTACCATTGCCTGTAATCCTTTGGTATTTGCACTTTCCTGGCACAGTCCTGACTGGCAAAACAGAGCTTGCATGTGTGATAAGTTTAGTGTAAGAGACTCTTCTCATTAGCTCTGGATGCCATGAATCAGAATGATTAAGTGATTTGTCCAAAGCATGAAGTAGATTTAGTGTTTCTGCACTGCAGTCTCCAAATTCACAAATATTACCTAAAAATATTTCATCCTATCCCATGAACATGATATGTTTCTATTTATGCTGTGGGCCTCAAACCTTTACCATTTATTTTTTCCTACAAACAGAGAATGCCCAGAAACTTGAAATTATGGTAGTTTAAATCTTCTCCACGCCAAACAAATGTCACTGGTGGCCCGAGCTCTGGTCCTTGCTCTTGGCTGCACTGAGTGACCTGCAGGCTAGAGAGGGACAGATCCTTAAAGGTGCCAGAAAGTCATTGAAGATTATCAGCTGTCCTCTTGACTTCACAGTCAGCTCATGCCTTGGAGGATGTGCGTCTGTCTTGTTCCCTGCTTCTAGAGGAGAAAACAGAACTGCCGTACCACAGACTGCTGGTCTGAGGCGCTAATCCGTCGTGGCTGAGACTCTCACCCCTCCTTAGCAGCATGTGCAGTAGCTCCACAAGTTATCTGGGGAGCAGAGCCACCACGATGGGGTGTAGGCCAGGGGAAGGGAGGAAAGGCTGCCCATGCAGGTGGCTGACACCATCGTGATCAGAAGGACTTCGTTTAGAGCTTCCTGCATACAGAAAAGCTTGCTGCCAGCTGACTAAGAGGCTGACTTCTTCAGTGAGATAAGCATGATTTCTTGCACTGCTCCTGCTCAGAAACTCTCCCCTAGCTGCAGGGGCAGACAGATGCCTCCTTTTCCCACAGGGCCCAACAAGATGCAAAGAAATCTTGCCTTTAATGCTTCAGTGCACACTGATGCTGCTGGAAGGAGGAAGTATGAACAAGACGAAACTGCTCCAGCACCTTAGCCCTCCCTGCTTGCCCTTTTTGCTTTTCCAGTCATCTTGATCCTCTTCTACTCCTCAGCAGAAATGTTGTGCAATATTCTGCAGGGAGAGGAGCCTTGGCTGTATATCCCTGTGCTTCTGCTTAGAGGATGGCTGCGGCCCTTCCCTCACAAACTTAGAGGAGCCTCTTCAGCAGATTCACACACTTCCATTTGCTTTCACAAGGCTAGTTGGTGGCAAATGACGCCAGAACCTCCTCTGAGACTTTCCACCCAAAGTGTTATGCAAATTATATGTAAACTTCTTCTTGCCATGTGAGATAAGTCATGCCCGAATGCCATTTTTGTTGATGGATTTTCTCCTGGGCCTCGGGGTGCCCCGTCCTGCCAAGGTGCCTGTGAGGCATGTGCCAGTCCTGGAGCATGCCCAAGGGGGAGACCGCTGAGGAGCCCTGGTGGCTCCCAAGACTTACTGGGCTCACACTGACGTTCTGAAATCCCTCCCATGCGGCAGCGGGGCTGTTCTGCCACATCAGCATTGTGGCTCTGTCCGGAAAGGAGTCATCCTCACCTCGGCCACAGGGAAACCCACAGGAGCTGCTCGGTGGGATGATCTCCCTATGTGGCCGCTGTCGCAGGCGGCGGTGGCCTCGCTCCCAAAGCACGGGGTGGAGAGCTGCCTGGGTGGGCAGTGCGGGTTAGCCCCACGCGTCCTTTCTCTCTGGCATTGGCAGGTGGTGCTGCCCAAACCCCAGCCCGCACGCCAGAGCTGAGACAGCCAGGGCCAGAGGTTCCTGCGGAGGCCACGGCGTTGCACATACGCATGGCCTTGGTCATGTACTATGGACCAAGCTCATCCGGCTCCCCGCTGCTTGCACGCTGTGCCAAATCCCACTTCCTCTGACGCTCTTTCAGTATTAGCACACCAGGCCATACGTCTGGTGGGTGCAGGGACAGGGAAGTCTCATCGGAGCCTTTAGCTTTGTGTGCATCTGGCTGGGGTCCACTCCCTTTCTGTCTCTCCTGGCCCCTATTCTATTCTTTTCTCCTCTTTTTATTCCCTTAAAGTGGCTCAGCAAAGCTGTACCTCCCAGCCGCCGTTAGTGAGCACCCCCGGGACTGCCCCGCTCTCCTGCAGCCAGAAAAGCCACATGCTGGATCACAGGGCAGTCCTCAGCCACTGCCCCGAGAACAACTGGACTGTTTACAACGCCTTTGTTTGAGTGGATTTACATACTGTGCATTCAAACCCTGGCTTACTTCGTACTAACCTCCCCGTGCAGGCAATCCCTAAGTAACCGTCTTGCCCAAAGTGACTTGCCCGCTTGAATTTGGATAAGTACGTGCTTTCCCAGCTGGTCCATTGTTCTGCTGCTAAATATTGCTCAGTTATCCTAGCCATGCCAAGCCTGATTTTTATCTGTGGATTCTGCAAGGCAAGCTGTGGAATGCAAATTATTCTGGTGTATTTGCAGGTCTGTGCTGAGGAGGAGATCCCTGGAGCTTGATCCTTCTGTTTCCCAATGACTCATTATTGTTATGTAGGTTGCATTGCCCCACCGCTTTGAGATATGAAACGCTGGGGTTTTGCAGGTCACTCTTCTTTTGTAAAAGAGCCCAGGATCACGAAACTTGTCTGTGTCTCTAGCAGGAAACTGGCATTCCAGCGGTGATCGCTCACTACTTGTATGCAAACCTTTCTTCCAAAATCTCAACCAAAATCTGTCTCCAGGCAAAGGTGGTGTCTCCTCAAGCACTTTACAGTGCTCAAGTGCTTAGAGAAGGAACTCTGACTGCAGACAGTACTGTTAGCATAGCAAAGTCTAATGTAAGGCAGGCTGCTTTCCATAGGCTATTTTATCTCAGGTGAGCGGTATAATTTTTTTGCTTTCACTTAATAACCCCAACAACCAAGAAGAAGTAGGGGAATCATTTGGTAATTATATGTTCATTTGATGGAGTGTACATAAGTGGCTGCAAATGCTTGCAAATTTTAATAACTCTTGAAGTTACATTCCAGTTGTTCTGGTTAGATGTCCTTTCTGTTCTACTGCTGAACAAAGGAGGCAATTTTATCAGCTGCCTAAGCGAGAGTTTTCAGGGCTTTCTTACACCAAACAAAGCAGGAATAGGTTAAAAAGATCTTCCCCACGCACACTTGCTCCATCCCAAACAGCCAGCTATCCCTGCTCCCTGCAGTCAGGCTGGGTGGATTAGCTGCTGTGCCAGGAAAGAATGATGATCCCCACTCAGCACCAACTCGCCCTGTGGGGAGGGATGACCCAGAAGGGAGCTGCGAGGAGGGCTGGGAGAGATTGGTGAGAGGAGGCACTTCTGCCTTAGGAGTGAATTAAAATGTGTTTGATTACTGGATAGATCTAGTGCATCAGCACGAAGCTCAGCTCTGCCTGCGAAGTCTCACAGATTAAAAGAATGTCTGGATGCAGTGATCTGAACGCTTGTAGCGACCTCATCCTTGCTTTGAGTTTACTCCTGGGCCAATGCACACCACCACATTGACACTGCCGCGTTGACATCCAGGCCAGTTTTGTCGCAGGTTTTAGCTTTTACAAGGAAACTCAACTCCAAGTTTCCTCTGTTAGCCCACGCTCCATCTAGCCTGCCCTCTCCGTGACTGCTGCAGAGGGGCATGAGATCTGCGCTTAACTGCAGCAAGGTACAGAAAGATGTGTGCAGAGCCACGGAGGTAGGATCCCGCGGGACGTGGTACACAGTTTTTGCGTTTGCCACTAATAGCCCTACAGGTAGTGCAAGACATCCAAAATAAGGGGGTTTTGGACTGTTCTGGAGATCCAGATCAGGTGATTTAGGCGATCTCAACAGCATGCAGGCCAGGATTTTAACTGCAGATACCTTTGCTTGCATTCAGAGCTAGTTTTAAAAAATGCTGGCAATAAATAACTAAATGCTGCCCACTTTAGCAAAGCCAAGACTCATCTTGAATACCTGCTCTCTCTTCTGTTTTCTGTATTTTTGTATTCTGTTTGACCGTGGTTTCTGACTGACTTCCAGCAAGGCAATAGTCAACCTGACTAGTATTTGTCACCTCTGATGAGCTAAATATAATTTGGATTTCATTTACCTCACAGTATTTCTTTAACAAGCTCTCTGATGTGACTTCTTCCTGGAAAAAAAAATTCCTCACGTTACTGTCCTTACACAAAATAAATAAAATCTTTGTGTTCTTGCCACATTTATATCTATATATATCCCTGGTACACAGAGGAGATATCAGCTTGGGAATTGGCATGCTGAGGGTAAATAAATGAATTTACAGTAAAGCCTGGTTATTGTTTTTAAAGACCTATTGAAAGGAGTAGACTGTTCTTAATTTTCTCTTATTATCTCATTTCAAGATGTGCAGCCTTTAAAGGTCTATCAGAAAGTAGGCCTGTACTGCTGTACTGTTGGAAACCTGGAGAACACTGGTGTTAGCTCCTGGCTGTGGTGACCAGGAGAAGCCCTCTCCACCATGGGACAAGATCCAGTGGGCCGCAGCCCGAGCAAAAAAGAGCTGTTAATCCTGTGCTGTTTGCTTTGCACACCACACCCCTGCTTATTGCCCACAATCTAAATTACAGAGGCGGCCAAACTTGCTTCCTGTTAAAAACAATAGCCCTGGCTGACACATCGCATCGTAATGCGTGAGCGCCGGGGAATGGCCGGGTGGATTTTATGGGCAGATGGGTCCCATGGCTGCGGCCGCTGGTCCTGCCGGTGGTCTGTCCAGCGGGGTCACTGCCAGTGCACGGACGGACAGCAGGCTGGAGAAACACGTAGGGGCTGCTGGTGGTGGTGTGCTGTAATTAGAAATTATTTTGAGGATGTTAATTAGGGGAAACCTATCTGGGAACATGGCGAAAACTTCCTGAAAAGGACAAGCAGGGACAGGATAGTCAAAGGTTTATGAATTTAGTGTGAATTTCTATAGCGAAGCTAGCAAGCGTCCAGCTGTCTCAAAATCTGAGCCATGCTCTTGTCTGTACAAAGGAGGGTATTATTTTATTGCAGGAAATATTTTTGTTAGGCAACTTTCATCTGAAGAATTGTATGCAGGGATATTAGACCTAATTTCCTCTATTTCTTTTACCTCTTCTAGGAAACGCATGTAACAGCCAGAGCTGATGTTCTTCGCGTCTAATAGCACGACGAGGAAGAGTTGTACTGAGCAGGAACGTTGGTCCTTCTGCAGAGGATTTATAGAAAATGTCCCAGGTACCTCTCAGGTACTATATTGAATCACAGCCAAAATGTCATGGAGGACATAGGTAACATACCCAGCACTTTGTGTGCAAACATTTTTGTGTTCACAGTATCTGGTTAACAAAGGGCAGTACAGGTTGGGTGTGAGCAGGACTGCTGTCCTTAGAACACCTGGCCACCAGTGCCGAAAATTTGTTTTCTTCTGGTATGTCAAGACGTCCAGTGAATGTGCAGAAAATCCCCTAGTTTCCCATGGTCTTCGGATGTGTACCACCTTATGAAATAGGAACCACCGTTCTCTTCTTTGAAATGGAGAATGTCACCGCACAGGGCTCGGTCACTGCTGCTCCCCCATGTGTGCTCTGGTGAGGTGGGTTGTTTACGCTGCAGCCGAACTGGCCGAGCACCGCAGCAAAGGGGCGGTGAGTCAGGCCCACGATTGTTTAAGTGCAGGAAAACAAGCTGTATGTGCAATGTGATCTGGGCACCGGAGCTGGAAAATCCGTAGGAGCCCTTTTGCTGTCGGTTTGAGGAGACTTATGTTATGAAAGTGTTCCTGGGCCATTATTGAGGCTTATTTTTCCAGGGATGCTGGCATGTTGGGAAACCATGCTTATTTCGATTTTAATGTTCTTTTGTTCTGCATTCTGACTCAGAATAATACCTTTCCCCTATGAGCCGGAATTACAGCTGGAACCAGGTTGTGGGTTCAAAATTAATCCAGTATTCCAGAGATCTGCCTCACTGGTGGGGGTTAGAAGTAATTTTCCCAGTCTCTACACACAATTTCCACAGGAACCCTGGGCATACCTTGGGAAGGTTCTCTTTCCCTGCTTTTTTTCTTGCTTTGGGATCAGATGACATCTGGCTCCATTGCTTTGTCAGCCTTTAGGTAATTTACTGTTTCTATCTCTCTTCTAGCATGATCTATACGATCCTCCCCTGAGACATTTTAATGTCTGGAATGAACTCCCCCATCTTCTCTGGGGAACACTGAGGCAGATGATTAACTGTATCCAAATCTACCCCTTTTTCTCAGTAAATTATCCCTTACAGTCTCCTCCTTCCTTTCCTCGGTTTTCACTAACAACCTCATGAAACGTCTGACTCCTTGTTTTTTCTAGGGAAAAATTTTAAACAAAACCACATTCAGACATACAGAGAGGCACACAGACATACACACACACAACACGAACAATGAGTGCTCACAGACAACCAACAGCATGCTCACAGAGACATGCTTATATAGAGATACAATGACGTAAATCAACACCCAGCAGCATTTATTAAATTACCCAGATATATACACAGAGGCACAGGCAGATGGGTTAAGGCTGCGTTTTTGCTGGTGGATGAATGAAAACATCGCTTCAGTGCCCACAGGAAAGTATTTTGGAAAGCAGTGGCAGCAACACATATTAAAGGTGATATCTCTTTATTCGCTCTTTTGGACTAATTGGCTTATCCTAAAACATGGCAACTACAGCTGCGTAGCAAGTGTGAACCCATACAGTTTCATAATCAAAGTCAGTGTGAAAACAGGGCCAGCAGACTTTCCTGAAATCCTCCCCTCTTCCCAGGAAATGAATGATTCCAGGAATTGCATCCCTAAATTCCCTCCTTTGATTGCTCTGGGAAGCCTCTGTCTTCCTTTTTTTCTTTCTAAAAAAACTATGAAAGGAAACTAGTGAGCCTGCCATGATTTCCATAACTCTCGTTGGGATATTCATTTACAGGTGCTCAGATCCATTAACAGAAAGCTAGTTCTTTGACCTTAAAATGGCTCCCTTCCCAGCTGCCTGTATCCTTTGTGCTTTAGGAAACGGTTGCTGTAGTCCCAGTGTCACGGGAAGAATTATTCCCAGCACCCAGCTACACAGCTCCAAATGTACTAAATAGACATCCTCCTGACTGCCCATTGTCCTCAGAGCGGGGCATTAGGAAATACTGAGGTTCATTAATGGCTGGTACTCGGTTACCCCCACACCCATTTAAAGGGAGGCGTTCACTGAAACGGCTGCCTGGAGTAACCTGGCTCTCTAGCTGGACTTCTTTCTTTCCTGGCCCACGTGCAGTTTTTTCATTAAAAATTGCTGCTGAGCTAACTGTAATCTCCTCAGATGTCCTCGAACCATGGGATTTGCCTGCATCTGTATGCTTATACTGAGTTATCATTACCTGGTGCGATGCCTCGAAACATTCGCTGTTAAACCAGACCGTGATCCCTACTTGCACCTTTCTGCACAGTGCACCCGTCCTGGTAACTTCACCCGACATTTCCTTAATTTCTTGTTGCACTGTCAGAAGTTGGATAGTGCTTAGAACTGCTCTGGTCTTCTTTGCTCCTGACAGCAAAACAAACGAGGCCAAACCCCGGCTGCCTGTGCTCACGAACACCTGATACACAGCACCTTTATGCTGCTCGTGTTGATGATAACCCAGCCCAGCTCTGTGCTGCACATGTTACATGGACTAACTCATGCGGCTCCTCCCTTTCCTCCCATCACCTGTGTGGATGTGATAAACAAATGTAAATTGATACCTGCACTGGTGCAATTTGCTGATGGAGTCAACCAATTCACAAGTTGTTTTTCACTCACAGCTGTACCATCCATAGTACTCTCAAGGTCTTACTAAAGGCTTCAACAGCTGGTGCCAGATAGGTGACTCTTTCCTGCAATGTCTTGTTCTGCATTTGCGTCTTAGAGCCTTCCATAGCATCAACGAAAATCTTAATCCAGATGTGCTCCTTTTAGCCTATCTTTTTCATATTATGAAAAAATAGCCTTTTACACTGGAAACCAAATTGATATATCATAGAAAATGCCCCCCTTTTGCAATAGCGTGGTTGCTCAGAAACTCTGACTTCTGTGATCAGCTACAGCCTTGGGCACTACCAAAACTATACGTGTGATTTTTCTTCTTTATGCTCTTTTTTTTTTTTTCTGGTTATGATGTCTGATGCATTTCTTCTCGGTATATAGTACAGTCTGTCCATGTGGGTGAAATCTACCATTACTGACCATCTGTTCTTTTCATATAATTCTCTGGATTTGTCATCATCTTGCTCCGTTGCATGTCAGCTGGGGACTGTCCTAAGCAAATCACTGAGATTCTCTTATTTTCCCCTTAGATTGTAAAGACTCCAAGGACATTATACTTTCAAGAAACCAGCTATGCTCAGCTGGTAAGAATTAAAAGGCGTAAAATTACCAAAGCATACCCAAACAGCCAATTTCGTTAGTTGTACCTGGGAATCTGTAAATCCTGAAAGATAGCAGTATGTTAAATTGATGCTTCTCTCTGCGCTTTGTATTTGTTTTCTCAGACTTCTTAGGCCAAGGACTGCCTTAGATATATTTACAAGGTGCTTAGCGCGATAAAGCCGCAAGCACTAGATGATGTGCACTGTTGTTGGATGGGAGTTTGTACTTCACTGCAGAACCCTGCTCATGGCGTGTGAAGGGACTGAAGACAAGTGGGTCAGTTTCAGCTGCCTTTTGTGTAACATGGTATTGAAACAACTGTAACAGGAATTTAATAATAAAAATAATAATTAAGGGTGTTATTTTATCTTCTCTTTCTTCCTCTTATGACGCCTCTTCATCAGAGAATCTGTGGATACTAATTCTGGCAATACGCTTGATGCTTTCCCATTCTGCTTTTTTTTTTTTTTTCCACTGGGCTTTTGAAAACATCCAAGTCGTTCAGTGTTTCGTCCACTTCTAATTTCACTTCCCCAGTGTGTTGGTTCAGTGACTGAATATATACTTCCCTAATCTGTGGACTACCTTTTTCTTTCTTAGTTGTTCTTCCTCTCTTTTGGGGAAACTTCACCTTACCATGATAAGCTTAGAGCTCTGCATCATATCCCGTTTCCCTTTGACTTTTAAGGCTTATTTGTGTTGCAGTGATGTTTTGCGAGTGTTAGGACCTAATGGTGCCTTCTGGACTGACGAGCACTCACAGCTTGGTATGGCTGGTAAGATGTGACCTGTTGATGAAATAGGAAGCATTAGCTGGGCCTGGGAAGATGAGGTAACCATGATGCAGACAGTTTAACAGAAATGGTGACTTCTCACTAGGTCCTGCCAAATGAAAGTTTTTTACATGCGTCTTAAAGGAAAAAGAGGCAGCAGCCTGATGGATTTTGTTGGGAGCTTTTCTTTTTCCAGGGCTTTTTCCATGCCTGGACATGTGCGTGGCCCCGGAAGAAGGTAGAAGCTCACAAGAAAGTAGTTTACCACTTTGGGCTGCTGTCACGTAGAAGGGTGAATGCAGGGGAACGACAGCTGATACCTTAGCTGCACTTTCTGATCGTGTGCAGCAGAGCAGAGAAGAAATTTCAGGCTCTCCCCCCTCTCTTTGTACCTTCGGCTGATTTCCTTCCTATCTACTTGTCTGTTTATTTTAGTTGCCTCTCTGTTGCTGTTTGTCTGATTCAGAGTTAGACTTGAGATTATAGACTTGAACTTCCTCTTTCCACTTAAATAAATTCCTTCACCACAGCCAGTCTGTTAGTGCTGTTTCTGTTCAGACATTTTTTACCTACTTTGTATAGAGCTCCATCCTACTAATATCAGATCAGGTATAAAAGTTAGACTGGAGTGCTGTTCAGATCAGCAGATGGCAGGCTCCTTCTAGCAATTGATACCACCAGCTTCGTCCTACATACCCTTATATCAGAACATCTGATGATGACAGGCAGAAAAAAAAAGTATGATTTCTGCATCATGCACTCAAAAGCGTGCATTGTGTCAGTGAGGAATCAAAGATATATTTGTCACCAGAGTCTGTGCGGCATGCAGTTAGCCCTGTCGTGTGATGTGCATCAGCTGGGACAAGAACACAGTGACTGAGTAAACCTGAGAGGAGTAGAAATCTGAATGTCAGAGATGTCACATCAGAGTCTGATTTTCCTCTTACGACTTCACCTGTGGAGGTGTCTTCCAAAATTAATGGTAGGCTCAGAAGAAACGGGTGATGAGAAATTTGGGAAAAAGGAAGAGAAGAGATGCTTGCAAATACAATCTTAATTTTATGCGTCTGTGGTCAGTGGTGCCCTAATCAAGCCCATCCTTCCCTTAGGGGCAACTACAGAACCACTCCTTGCAGGGTGGGTTTCTTTAATCTTTATCTAGTTAGGTTTTAAATGTCCGTCACTCCTCTTGGGAAACAATTCTATTTCCCAAAGTTGTATGACTTGCTGTATCTTCCTAACGCCACTATGGTGATTAACTTAAACTTCAAAAGCAGGCCTTCTAGCGTTGTAGATACAGCATCTCTTTTATGTTTTATATGTTTGCTTGAATTTGTTGTATTCCCCAGTTTCACTGAAGAATGGTTTTAAAGTTTTTTTTTTTTAACAATACAGCATTGTTATGAAAATGAGCTGACTAGTGAGTCTGATAGCAGGAATTTGCTCTGAGTCAACAGTGGCAATTTACAAGTATTGACTAACGAATTCCATAATCCACACAGCACCTCTGTGAATAAGGGAAGAAAGCTCCATTATCTCTAATATGCATCAAGGATTCAAATATAAGAGGGAGAGCTGCTGTGTAAGAGTCTAAACGGATATTGAATACAAGTTGGGAATTCCTGGTGCTTCCTTCTCTGCTTGGGAAAAGAGAGCTCTCATCTCTGTACAGACAACTCTCAGGAACATGTTGAGCAGACAACAGCGGCGTTTTGTTTGTTTTTGTTTTGTTTTATTGTGTTTTTTTTTTACAGAAATTATGAATGTGGTAGGCCTTCACAACCTCTGACAAAAAAATTCAGTGAAACAATAAAAGCAGATTTCTTTTCTTCCCTTTTTTATTGGACTGGGGAAAGAGTTTGCCAAAACATCTGTTAATACCATAATGTTCTGTAAAATAAATCAGGAATAATGCAAAGGTGAAGTAAAGGCTTATTTTATTCCTTTTTCTTGTTTTCCCTTTGAAAGTGTACTAAAATCCAGCTAATCCTCTTTGGGGAGAGTGCTCTCTCCCCTGTTAAGTGCTTCCCCTGTTAAGGCATCCCAGTGTTTATACCTGGCCTTGCCACACTTGCTCCTTTACTCCCCTCATTTACCTCGTCATACAATGCCACTGCATGGACTTACTCTCATAGAAGGTGCCTTTAGGCAACATTTTTTTCCCTGTGTGTGTTTTGGCACCTCAAGTGTTTTCTCATGGGTTTTCCAAGCACCCCACTGCTACACAACCTGTGTTATTGGCACTGAGCAGTACTCACAAATTGCCCGTCTTCTTTTCCTTCAGAATATCACATTGGTTTTGTCCTAACACATGGGTATAAACGAGCATTACCAGGCTTAAGAAGGTATGTCAGGCCAGTGCTTCTGTTTTGGCACCCAGGAACGACCTCTGCAGAACATGTGATGGGCTGGAGAGTAGACAGGCAAGAGACCAAGTATTGGCAATGTATGAAAAGTGTTTTTTTAAGACTGGAGTTCCAGCTGAAACTTGCAAATAGGCCTTCCTGGTTTTACAAGCATGCAATTGAGCAGAGAAATTCTGAATAATACAGATCACAACTGAATGAGTTTTGAGAATGGAAAAAAAAAGTCTAATTCTGTTCTTCTCTTGCTGGACCAGAAGTCCATCTGCCTTAAGCAGCATGGTGGAGATATCCCATTTTTGTAGGCTACACTGTCTTTTGGTAAGTGATGCTTCTGTTTACAAAACCTGCTACAAAGTGGTAGTGAATAATAACAGAAGAGCAGGATACAAAGAAATGCAAATGAAAGGGCACAGCTCAGGAATAGGGCATGGGGCTGGCAGGTGGATCTAAACTGGAGGGAAAGGCTTTACCTCTGCCTGTTCCCTGTCAGCCCCACTCTTTTGGTCCCATCGCACTGATATTTCTGCAGAGTAGAACTCTCTCTCTCACTCTTTTCTCCCCCTTCCAAATGTTACCCATACCTAAAGGCCCTGCCTTAGTAAGAACTTCTAGTTCATAGTAATATCAACGATAATCGATAAGCTACTCAGTTTTCATTTCCACAGCCTGCATGTTGTAAGCATTTGGCAAACTTTTAAGCACAACAGCTAGTGACACTGTTTAGCACCGAAATGAAGTATTTCATATAAAAACTTGCAAACTCTTGAATTATTCAAAACTGATAGCATGCCCATAAACACCTTGTGAGTAGCTAGAAGTACATTTTCACCAATATGCTATTTATTATGAAGTATTTGCTCAGTGTTTATGATGTCCCACTTTCACAGTAAACTTCTTCCTGGATTTGCTCATAAAACTTAGATTCCTGGGAGAAAAGCAAAAAATACAGTGACCCCCAAGCTTCACTTTGCAATACTGCTGTGCATGTATCCCCAAGATGTGTACAGGGCCGCATGGAGCCAGAAGAGGAAGTTTGGAAAGGCACAATCCGGGAACACAATCTGTCCAGGTTCTGCCTGGTATAATTTATAAGGGATATAAGAAGGGGTGTTAGTTTTAATGTGTTCAGCCTTGGGTCACTTGGGTCACATTTGCTGCAGGTTGGATGTCTAAAGTGCATTTCAGCAAGCTGCGCAGCGAGCAGTGTGTTTTGATTTCACTTGTCCAGACAGGGTTTTTGGTTGCCCATTCTGGCAGGCAGTGTGAGATTTCATACCATGATCTTATTGTTCTGTGCTGAGTTTCCTTCAGTGAGAACACCTGCAGCCCGAGAGCATGGATTCAGTGTGAGCTGGAAACACGTAGCACCGCTGCAGATTTGGACCTCTGTCCTTGACTCGCTAGCAGTGGTGCTGCCTGACGTGCTGTGCTGTGCTTTTGCAATATCTCAGAGTTTCAACACTTTTGAACTGCAGATTTCCAGCGGGGGCTTGGATCCTTTCAGGTTAACTCATGGGTTGGCTGCTATCGACCACCCTTGCTTTTTTTGTTACCTTCTGTGGAACGCGAGTTGAAAACATCTGCTCTAATTGCCAGGAAATTCACTTAAAAACACCAGACTCTTTACATATCGTCTTCCCATTGGCAAACAGCTGTCAGAGATGACAACTGTGGTAGATTTAAAGCAGTGGTTTGAGCAGGTGGCTAGTTTGCACAAACTTTCACCAAAATAGTCACATTGGTTGCAGTTCTCACTGACTGAAGTGTTGGTGCAGGTGAGAGCGTGCAAATAGTCCAACTATTGACACTATTATTGTTTGTACCAGAACAGTGCCTCAGGTCAAACAAGAACAGATCTCCCTTGTACCAGGCATCCTAGGAACTCCTAGAAACAGACAGTTCCTGCTGTAAAAAGCTTGCATCTAAACAAAGCTGTCCTTTCAAAAGTTAGTTTGAGAGTCTTTTTTTTACTGCAGATCCATGCATATTTACAGGTATGAGTAGATCCGATTTTATTTCAGTGTAAATGTGTGTGTCATTCACCCCTCACAGTATATGGAATACAGCTCTGTGGGAACTGCTTGTAATGTTTGGTGCATAATAACCAGTTGGTTTGTTTAAGTTCAGGAGGTAATTACCAGGGCTCTTAGATACTGACAAATTGAATCTCTATAAAAGAGATTTTTGTCTTCCTGTTGGTTGTATCATTGTCATTAAACGAGTGTCTTTCTTCTAACCGTAGCCAAATTGCGTAATTCCGTGCATCGTTCTGTAAACTGGTACTTAAGAGTACTTTGCCGACTTCCTAGCTTTTTATAAATAATTTTGATGCTAACATTCAACAAAAGTATCCAAAGAGTTTGCTAGTAATTGACAGCTTACAAAATCTTTCCCTCCTGAAAGCGTTTAACCAGCAATTCTGCTGTCAGATGCAAGCCTCTTTCAATACAATAGCTCTATAACAACATGCGTGATGCTCACAGGAATTGTGGTCCGTCCAGTCAGGTGTTGTCTTTGACAGCAGCCAGTACAAAAGGCTTTATGGCAAAAGCTTCCATACCCTTCCAGTTGCAGCTCACCTCTCCAACAGGTAATTTGTGTGACTCCCGATGCGAACGTGAGTTTCAGATGAAAGAGTTTTCTGTTGGGCGGGCTCATGACTCCGCTCGTAACTGCTGGCACCTCACTTGGCATCATGACCTCTCCTTTGAGAACTATTGCACCAGGAGATGCTGCCAGAAACCCAGCGGCAGGTACACGCTGTGTAATCATCTGCTCGTCGCAAAGCAGACCTTCCCTTTCCCAACCTCCCTCAATTAGGGATGAGTATAAACTTTTAAGCATGAAGGTTTATACTTTCTCCAAATGTTTTGCTAGCATCAAATAAAACAGCCCTGTAAATTCCTCCTGAATGCTTGACCCCAGCAATATCCAGCGCAATGCGTTTCAGTTTAATAACGTGTGTATGTATTACATAAAATGTAAGTTTTTTAATTGGTGCTAACGTGGTGGTTGACATCAGGAAATCAGAAACAAGATCCGAGTTTTACGACTACCCTGTCTTTTAAATTGCTGAGGAAAAAAAAAAAAAAGAGCATAAATGATACCATTTTTCTTGATATGGCATCCATATTGCACACAGCATTCCTGAGCCGTTAAGTGGTTTAAAAGTCCTAGAAGGGGGTTAATTTTTTTCGTTTATTTTTTTCGGGGAAACAATCGTCGTGATCTCGGGTTCCCAGAGGACGCTCAGCCTCCCGCTGACCACGGTCCCGGCGAGGTGCCTCGAGGCAGCCCTGCGGATCCCAGCGCCTCCCCCGAGCCGCAGGAAGGGGCACCGGTGCGGCGACAGCGGCCAGCAGGTTCGGCGCTTTCCTCGCCGTTTTCTGCCGTGGCTGCACATGAGCGAAGCCGCTGGAGCGTCGGCCTGTAACGCGGTCATCTTCCCGCTCCCCTCTCCCGCGTCCCTCAGGGAGAGCGGCCGCCGCTTCTCCGCCCTGCGCCTGGGCTCCTGCCAGCGCGGGGGCTCAAAGAAAGGGAGCTCTACCACACTAAAGAAAAAAAAAAAGAAAAGAAAAAAAAAAAAGCTATTTTCCTGCCCTTTTCTCTGAGCCCACCCTGTCCGCGCGGCTTTCCCTTCATGGCGGAGGGTTCACGGCGCGGCGGGGCCTGGCGGCAGTCGGCCAGGCTCCGCGGGCGCGCAGGTGTTCCCGCACACCTCCGCCCTTCCCGGGCGGCTCCCCCCGGCCTCCTCCTCCTCCTCCTCCTCCTCCTCCTTCCCCCGGGGCCGCGCCGCCCTCCACGTTCCCCTGCGTCCCCGTGCCCCCCTGCGGGGGCGGCGGCGGCGGCCACCGCTCGGCGCCGCGGCCC
>VXAL01008737.1:1167-17216 GCA_013399475.1 Chauna torquata
AAAAAAAAAGCTGATGAGTAGGAAAGACTGAGGATAAACATAGGCCTAAAACCAACACTTTAGTAGCAGGTGTCTCAACCTGCAAACTGCCTTTGGGAATTAGGCAGAAATCAGACCAATTTTTCCTTTTAGCCCTTCAAAGATATGAAGCACACAGAATGCTGCCCAAGAGCCTAGTGATTAACACATCTGTGTTGACATGTTCCTCTGGTTTGAAATAAGACCTTTTCAGAAAAAATGTGTTTAACTATTGAGCACCTCAGGTCTTCCACTGTAATACTAACAATATTGACTCCTCCTTTCATTTTCTGCAGAGTAAGAAAAATCAAAATTCACTTTCCAGAAAAAAATCTTTCAGGAAAGATGGTGGGAGAAATGCATAATAATAAAACACTAGGAGACTAAAATATGAAGTAGTCATTGCAGGACCTGAAATTTTCAAAATTTAGTCAGTGCTGTCTGCTAACAGAAATTAGGTATCTAGAGCTGCTTTTCAGTAGAGTTGGGGTGTCAAGAACAAGTTTGTGAATGCTAGTGCCACCAAGATGTTAGATAAAAGCACTGAATGTTTCTGTTCCCTATTTAAATAGAGGTTCTTTGACTGTGCAGACGCTATATAGAAAGAATAACATACAATTTCACTAGTATATACCCAATGAACAAAGCACAAATACTTTGGTGTAAAATGTAGTTCCCAGTGTGTATTCTGTTGCTTAGTGACATAAATCACCCAATCAGACAATAGAAAAAATACCGGATGATTCTGTAATTGGTGTAGTGAAAAAGGCAAAAGTTTGTAATGAGCGTTAAGGTCAAAACCATTCACTGAATAACTATGTATCTTTTCAATAAAAGTACATTCAAATGTTTTTCAGTTCATCTAACAATCCTTTAGAATAGTGAAGTTTGCCAAACAGAGTACATTTTTACAAATTACTGGATGAGGCCTAAAAGTGTTTTCCTGTGAGACAAGATTGAAGCCTACAGAGAGATGTCAGTTTTGCACATAAGATATACTAATAGCACACAACAATAATAATGGACATCACAGTTTACAACAATTACTGACAAATACTTATCTTAGAAAACTGTAACCAAGCAGAAAAGCTTTGAATGTAAGAGGTATCCATGTCAGAATTTTTGTAGTCTCAGGTAGCTGCACAGAATTTACTGAATGCATCAGGGATCAAGAAGCAATATAATTTAATTGTGAGCTGCCGTATTTCAACATTCACAGCAGTTTGTAGAGGTAGAATACATCTCCCTTACAAAAGATTGCATATTTCTAAAGCATGATTACGGCTAAAATATACTTCTGAATGCTTGGCTTCCTTTATCTTCCTTGTTTTTCCGCCAGGGATTGTATAGAAACCAAAGTGAGAAAGGGACAGTATAACCTTTTCAGATTTGCAGGAAGACAGTTTGGGACAAAGACTGAACTGAGAGTCAAACTTGTTTTGAGTGATGGTCCCCATTTAGTGCTAGAGAGAAAACCAGCTTTGTCCAGATTCTCTCCAAGAGCTATATCAGCACGTAACCAGAAGAAATTCACCCTGCAGCCAAAGGCAGTGATTGGTTCAACCTCTATGTTCAAATAACCACTACTGTAGTGAAATAAACTCCATGGGTAATCCCAGTGCAAGTAGTCTTTAAGTAGAATTCTTCTCCCTTCAAACTAATATTTTCGAACCATTAACAGATGCTCTGCAAAATCAAACAACAAAAGAAAGTCTGTAATCTAATCTAGTCACCTTTCTACTGACTTCTTCAAATATTCTGCCAGGTTTTGAATTTATATACAGACTACCCACAGGGCAGAAACCTTGATGTGCATTTAGTATCTCAATGTATTTAACCTGAACTGGTTAGTTAATGTGCAGCTAGCCTGCAGGATCTATGCATGCTCTACAAGTGCACACACATAAGCAGGCATGTACACATAGCCCTTCAGTAGCTCAGGGAAGAACTACTAATACACAATATGATTTTGTAGTGAATTCAGCTTTCAGTACCTATTAAGTGAAAAGCTGATGCATTTGTCTTTCATCCTGGTTTCATGCTGTTACAATCCCACCATGTTCAATAAAGTTACTTACTTCGTGTACATATATGAGGAGAACATGCCCATATGCAAGGAGAAGCTTCAAGAAGAGTCCTGAAGTCTACTACTATCCTAATTGAACTTGCATTGTAAACAGTCAATACATTCTCCACACCTGAATGTCTCGCTATTAGATCATCAATTGAGTGTCTGGCATAGAGGCAGAGCAGGTGAGGAAAAGCAAATTACAGCAGAAAATCGAATGAAAGAAAAAGAAAAATACATATAAGTTCTTAAACTGATAAATGTATTCAAAAGCAACAAGACAAGGAATAATGATATGGTATCAAAATTACATCCCTGTAGAACAGTTGGCTCTGCTTTGCATGGCTGAGAGGGCCTGGACTCTATGAGGTACATGTCATTCCTTCTATTGAACCGGGCTCACAAATGAGTCTGAGGTTTGGACTACTAGATAAAATGCTGTCTCAGGTACTGGAATTCACACTTCAGTGGAGTCTTAGCAGGAATGAGATAGTAAAAGCCAGAAAGTTCAAAAGTGAGTTTCCTAAGGTTGCTATGGGAAATGCAAAGCACAGGCTCTTGCCTGAAATCTCACTCTTCCAGGCCTACTCCAGCTTGGCAGAAAATGTTTTTTTGTTTTTTTGTTTTGTTTTTTTTCAACTCAGATCTGTCCTTTTCTAAAACATCTGTTATACAACAATTTGAACTGTAGTCTTCTCAGAGTACTGCTCTCTTCTTTCATGGACCATGTGATAAGCAGATCTATTAAATTAACCCCTGGTGATTAGCTTGACTGTGAATCCAGCTAACTCCCACCCATGACATAGGCATTGATAAGACATAGCTTTTTTGACATAGCCAGTTCTGCATATGAGAAAAGCAAAAATATAAGGTGCCTAAGCACTTCAGTGGTGTAAGTGTAATTTAGATATTCTCCAGGTCAGGCAAACTGCAGGATATACTAACTTCATGCTTGAAAATATGCTGTGAACCCTAACTCTGTCTTGCATAGTGACAGGATCTTAGTCTATACTTCTAAGAGTAGGTCATCTTATCAGTCTTACAACTGACCTGTTTCTAGCCCTAGCATTCTCCCCATTACTTTTACTTTGTGACTCCTTCCCACTCTTCCCTGTAGGTTTCCTCATGCTGACGTCTTGATTTGGATAGGTCTTACTGTCCTGAACATTGTCTGTTTTCAAAACTTAACTTTTGTTAATTGGCTTCCAAATCTGGTGCTATTTCTCCAAAGTTGTATCCTTCTGAATCTTATTAATTTACTTGCTTTACATTTATTTTTTTTTCTCTCAGTTATAGACATTCACGCTTATCTTTTCCTTCTCTGCTTTTGTTTGTTTGTTTCTTTGTTTGTTTTAATGTTTGCTTTGCGCTGGGTACCTTTGGGAAACAGTGAACTATGCATCAACACCTTAACTAGCAGCAAAGATGAAAAAGATTAAATTAATGCTGTAGTGATAGTCCTATTGAAAAGATCTTTCTGAAAAAAACAGGTTTCAAACACAAATATACAGCAGTGATACAGTTAACTACAGTTTGATTTTTTTTTTTTTAACTGCAAATCCAGCTGACTGGAATGAGGGTGATTTTTCAACATCACTGTGTCTGTATAGTAGCAAGAGTCGCTATTTATTAAAGTACTTCTCATTTTGAAAAATGGGTAAAGGGGAATGTAGATGGAGAGAGTGGTTGATTTATGCTCCATCAGAAGCCCTGTGTTTTGCTATGTCTCTAAGCATTTCTTAGAAAGGAAACTGTGCTTTTTCTCCATCACGTTTTAATAGACGGTAAAATTCCAAGATACATGTAAATGGCTATGGAAAATAAGAGACCACTGATTAGCCACATCTTCATTGATTTCTAGAGAGAAAATAGTAGCAAAACATTTTCTGTAGGTACGATATTATCACTAAGATCAATACTGATAAGATCCCTAAAATCAAGAAATTATATTGTCATGTAGTTAGCAGAGTATGATCCACTATCCAATGGCATGAATAAAAATATTCTTTGAGACTATAATCTGTCTTGGAATTACAGTTAGTTTTCCTTACCTGAGGGTAATGCTTAAAATAAACAAATCTGTGTTTTGTGGGTTGCTTTTATAGAGCTAAATGGGTCTTGATGATGGGAATAAATTTGATATTTGTATGAAAATTGAAATGTTATAGCTGGCAACCCTCAAAGATGTGCTCTGCCATGACTCAAATGGCTGGGTCTCTGAGGACTTACCTGTAAGAACCTAACTCCAGCACACTTCAGAGACACATATCTCACTGGAAAAGGTCTTTGTTTACAATTTGCATTTAGGGCACAGTGTGCAGTGTCCTCTTGCCTTCTGTTTGTCCCCAGTGTGCAGACAAGCAGTACTGGCACAGTGTAAGCCTGTTCCTGGGTGTCTTTGGCACTCTGTTGAATGACAAAGAGATTACAGTGGTAATGTGTGGTTTACCTCTGAATACAGGGTGGAGCTGGATAATATTTTGTCATTAGGATTTTTTGCAGCTACTACACAGAGTACTGCACAAAATCTGAGGCATTTGTTAAAGGAAGCAATAAACCTAGGGACTGAAAAATGTATACACAAAAGAAAGTCTTTCCTGTGGGCTCCATACAAATGCTGTTACAGAGAGCAGCACAAAGAATTCATTATCAGCTCAGTATTTCCTCCCTAAATCTACAGACAGCCTGAAACAAGAGGTCTGAAGAGGATTTACGCACCCTATCCTCTCAATGGAGTGTTAAGGGGAAAATAAAAATTGCAATGCAAAGCCTTCCTTAACGATATAGTTGCTGAGTGTTCTAGTGAAACCATCCAACTAAGATATTTATATTACAGCTCAAAAGCTCTCTCACATCTTCTCTGTTATGGCCCAACTCTCCCTTACGTAGTCATTAAAGCCTGCAGATCTGTCGTCCTTAATTGTGCATCTGTGTGTTGCGAGTAAAACCTCCAACATATAAAAAATGGATGCATGGTGATGGTTTAGATAAAATGAATTTGATTTCCAAACAAATAATACAGGAGACACTCACTGATTAAATAAGTAGGAAAATGAAAAATGCAATCAATTTCTACTTTATTGTACATTAAATTGTCCCAGTTTCTCCAGTCTGTCACAGCATGCAGCAGAATTTAGGTCTAATGCTCTGCAGAACAGGCTTCAGAACAAAATACTGAAGCTTTGTATTAATAATCATGATTTTCAAAAGCCAACACTAGAAGAGACAATAAAACTTCAGGCATAGAAAATATAATGAGCCAATTAAGGTGCTCTAGATCAAATACTCTTTTATTGTTTTAATTCTAACAGCTTATGGTTCCTTCCAGAAGCTAGGTATCAGTCTGTCCCTTTATTTAGCAGATATAAAGTTTAACTGGTAAATCCAGCATTGTTCCCAGTATAGGTTCTCAGTCATAGCCAATTATTAACTTTATAATTAAAATTAATCTATCAAAATCCCTTTTCCCCTTTATTCAATAAAAAATTATTATAGCAGATCACAATTTCAGTGACTCTTTGGTGGTACTTTGAATGCCCTCCAAGTCCCTTTCCCCAGATCAGATGTTCTTTTGTGATGGGTTTCTATCCACCTCCCAGCTGCCAATTTTTTCTTCTAATGGAAACCATTTAGCCATCATTCCTTTTCAGAGGCTGATCTTTTGCGTCAGAAAATGGAAATGTTTGCAGTGCTAATATTGTTAGCTAATGTTTAATACATCTTTCTCTCTTTTAGCTAGCTTTAACTTCTATTATCCTTTTTCTTATGTTGGCTTTCTATTTTTGTTATTATACCTGTCTCTGGCAGCTACTGACTTTAACTCTTAAAGCTGGTAACTTCCACTGAAATGAATTTGCAAAAATTTATTTGACCTTTAAATGACTGCATGGCTCCAGTGATTGTTGCGAGTAGACATTAATGCTGAACTGAGGCTGTATGCTATAATTAATCCTACTATACTAGTCGTTCATTAGTATTTTTACCCTGTCCTCTTTCTTAATAAAAATTTATGTATATCTAATGCTTGCCTAACTTTTACAAATGATTTTAATTTCTCTGGGTTTACTTTTTAACCCTTCCTAGTCTTTTTTTTTTTCTTGTCCAATAACATGGTTTAAACAGGCCTTGTGAAAGGACTCATTTGAGGAGAATATGTAGCAGACTTGTAAAAAAGGTATGTTAGAGTCCGTATGGATAAAGCTTAATTTACCAGAAACGGGCAAAAAAAGGAAGACAAGGCAAAATGCAGCGGGCAAGCACTGACATTGTAAGACGCGAAAATAAAAATGAGATGAATAAGAAGTAGGGAGTGGGCAAGGCATCCAGAATTTTGAAGGCAGCCAGGTGATTGAGTGTGTTGCAGAGATGAAGGCATTTCTAGTCCAGGGATGAAGGCATTTCTAGTTAAGTGATTCAAAGAACACGTAACGGAGTTGATGGAAAGGCCAGCTGGGTGCAGCTGTGTTTCTGCTGCACTTAGCTACCAGGTCAGGGTGCAGTCTTGGCTGCATCTCCAGTCCAAATTGGAGTGATATTTAAACTACATCTAGCCAGGGATGAGGGATGTGTTTTGCAGCTGTGTTTATTCATTCACACATTGGAGCATGCACAGGTGAAGGAGAAAACGCGAGAGATGGAAAAGGAATAGTGTGTGTTAAAAAGGTATGAAGAACAACCCCCAGAATCCCTGAGCTCGAAGCTGGGAAAAAAATAGCAAAAGCCTGCGTTAGGTATTTCTGGCAGTGAAGAACGAGAGCTGAATGGTACAGCATAGCTGAGTTGCACAGCATGCCATCCCAACTTCTGTTCTCAGCAGGAAAGATGCTTCTTCTCTAGCCATTGACCCAGCTTCTGTAATGTCACCTCTGGTATTTTTGTATTTCCTTGCCAGATTAAATCAGATTAAAGTTCCACCCAGAAAAGTATCCTGTCCCTAACACTAGGCAGCTGCTGATGCTTGGGAAAAGCTGCATAAGACAGAAGTACAGAGTATTTCTTTCTTATGTATGTCTTCCTAGTTCTCACCATGTATCAGGACCTTGTGTATAAATTAAAAGAAAATGGTTTAAGAATTAAATTAAACTTAATTTGCTTTAAGGATTGATTTGTTAAAGTGGCCTCTGAGCATCACAGATTGCGTATGTTTCTCAGTGATTTAATAGAAGAATCATGCAGGAGAGTAAACTTTTAATAAGCTACAGAGTAAGAGACTAAAGTAATTAGTGACCCTTTAAATCTGGTCACATACCCAAGATAAGAGACCATGGAAAACCATTGCAATATAAAGTACTGGAGAGGAACCAATATTACTATATCAAATCATCAGAATTCTGGGTAAAATTTTTAAAGGAATGATTCTAATAATGATACTTCACAGTCATAATTCAGATCTTCAGCAAATATTGCTTTGTTTAAACTTACAGATCAAAGCATTAAGCTTTGAAAGTACAGTACTGCTTATTTGTGTAATGCTTTTGATATGATTAGCTACCCCCTCTTGTCAATAAAACTGAGCTTCAGTTTTTTTCTTTTCTGCTGAGTGATTTTAATTCCTTTTATAAAGAAGGTGGATCATGTCTATAAAAATGATATGCTAGAGAAAACTGTATTATTTGGAGTCCCTGCTAATGATCTTTTTACGATCTGCATAACCATGAAAATCCATATGTATGCAGAAGACAGTGCTTTTTAATGACACTTAGCAACACGGAATGTGACAATTATGAACAGTTACCAATTGGTAAGATTGCATGCCAGAATGTTTTAAACAGTGTATTTTAATATGATGGTTTTACACAGAAATAAAAGATGCTTTAGTGGACCAAATGAAACGAGAGTGTCTTATAATCCAGGCTTTTGGATATTTTTCTTTTAAAAAGCAGAGATGCATTGAGATTTTTTATATATATTAAAACCTGTAGGAATGTGGCTGAACAACTTGCTATACTACCAAATCTTTTTTCTAAACTTTGTCTGAATATAGCAATACCATGATCTGTGCAATCCTGACAAGCAATTCACTGGTAACTGGTAAACTTCTGTAACAGTCAATTGATATTGTGCACTTCCCCTTACCCATGGCCATCTATGTAGCACAGATTTCCTATTAAAACTGCAAGTTTTAGTGTACCCTAATTTGATATGGAAGTAAAAAGTTGGCTTATTAGAGGACCTTTCTAAAACAAAGGAACAAGAATTTCTGAATAAATCATGTAAGTGTTTCCTTGGTTTGGACCAGTTAGCTTAGAGCTCCTTTTTGCAGAAAATTCAATGGCAAATAAAAAGTAAAACAAAAGCTTACTATCACAGGCATCAACAACAAAGAACAGTATTTTTATTATTTCTTCATTATTTATTTATTTAAGAGATTAATCTATGAACACTTACTTCATGATGATCCTACCTACCTCCTACCTACCCCCTTGCCTCATTTACATCTCTGCTTTTTTGTCCTTTCCTAAAACACATACCAAAAAAAAAAAAAAANAACAAAAAAAAAAAAAAAAAAAAAAAAAACCTGAAATCGCATGGAATATGAAGAAGATGCATCTTGCAGATGACCTGGTGACAGTCAGCTTTTCCCATAAGATTCTTAGACTTTGCCTGTGAAGGAATGCTATTCTGTTGCAGGTTCATGATCACCTCTCAGCAGCCGGGCAGCCATAGAGATATAAGAGTATTTGGGGCAACACAAGAAGGCTAATCTTTAGAAAAAAATAACTCTGCCAAAAGGTAAGCAGAGTTTGCACTAGAGAACACAGAACTGGCAGGATTATAGCCAGAGCTATTGTTGTAGTTGTTTCATTAATAGGTACTCACCTAATAAAACAGTAAGGGTGTGAGACTTTTTTGGTGGTTTTCTAACATGCTTCATGATTAGTTTTCTTTTATTTTGATTTGCTTTTTCCATTCAAAATCAATTCTTGAAAAGGTTGTTATTAAAAAAATATTTTATGCTGGTACATTTGACTGACATCTAAAGAGCTCTTCTTTCTTGGCCACACAATTGTTTAAGGTAATGCAGCAAGGAGCTCATCGCTATGAAGAAAACCTCAAGGAAGTGCTGACTTTNAAGGAATCCTTGTAGCTATAATATAGCTAACACATAGCACTGGATTCATTTTCAGAGGTGTTAGAATTACATGCAGAAAAAATCTTTATTGTCTTTGAAGCACCTTACAAACTTGGACTTTATACTTCTTTCCACTTTCTTGTATGTAGGAGATAGCACTTGCATGGAAATAACAGCAAAAAGTCAGAAATGAGAGAAAAAGATGAAGTTCTTTCTCAGACTCTGTTCTCCTAAGATAGGGTCCACAGAGCTACATCGCTGTGCTGGGAAGGGAAGAAGACAGGCTTTACACCAGGCAGCCTGAGGTATGCTTGTACTTAGACCACCAGACACCCCATGGCAAATTACTGTCGTCATAACCACTGCTTCAGTAAACAGATTCCTCAGAAACATCAAAAGCCTCTCATTTTCCAGCCCATCACCCTTTCTTCACCCTCAGTCTCACTTTAAAAGTGGCCATGCTTAGAGAGTAGATAGTAAGTGCACACCTATCGTAAGTCACAAGGGGGAGTACAGGAGATCCTCAGACACCTGAATATACCTCCAGGGCTGAGGACATTCGGGTTGTCTAGTTTGGAGAAAAGGAGTCTCAGAGGCAACCTCATTGCTCTCTACAACTTCCTGAGGAGGGAAGTGGAGAGGGAGGTGCCGGTCTCTTCTCCCTGCTAACTGATGTCAGGATGCGCGTGAATGGCACAAAGGTGTACCAGGGGAGGTTCAGACTGGACACTAAGATTTCTTTACCGTGGGGGTGGTCGAATACTGGAACAGGCTTCCTAGCAAGGTGGTTGATGCCCTGTGCCTGTCAGCGTTCAAGAGGCATTTGGATAATGCCCTCATTAATATGCTTTAACTTTTGGTTAGCCCTGAAGTGGTCAGGCAGCTGGACTTGATGATCTTTTTATTCTATTCTTTTTATTCTATTCTTTTTATTCTATTCTTTTTATTCTATTCTTTTTATTCTATTCTTTTTATTCTATTCTATTCTATTCTATTCTATTCTATTCTATTCTATTCTATTCTATTCTATTCTCTAGTAGAGAGGAGGTCAAGCTCTACTTTCCTAGCATCATGGCCTTTGATGTTCATTGCCTGCAATTCAAGTTACTTACTTGCTCTGACAGCCTGTTTGTATTCAGCACAGACTCTGAATTGCTCTCTTCACACAAATAAGGAGAGACGGCTGACTCTGGACTGCCCATGGAAGTTGGACTGGGTTGCTTTGGGCTGGTGAATACAAACAACGAAACTTATAAACATACATCCACACCTGGCTATCCTGGTTCCTGTCTGAGTTCCCTAGTAACAGCTGGTTTCTCTTTGCCTTACAGGGCTATGTTTAGAGAAAATATCAGGAAGTGATTTTGGTATTTTCCAGAGCAGAAGAGAATTGCAACTTAGCCCTAAAATTTAATTTAGAGTAATTCACATTAAGTATATGACTAACCAAACAACAGCAACAAAAAGTGTTTGTTTGTTTGTTTGTTTGTTTGTTTTGCATGCCACAAGTTTTCTCAGTCAAAATTTGATGGGGGAAAAATGTGTATTCCAAGTCAGATATAAAAATTGCTTCAGTCTTTTTGGAGAATTCAAGTCTGTTCTTCTTTCAGTATCCTATACATTATTTATAACATCTGTGCAAGCAATCACCAAGAGCTCAGATACAAAACTTTCACCTTAATTCTACAACCTGTAATAACTGAGCAAAGTATTAAAGATCAAACATGCCCTTAAGTACTTCCATAAAAAAGACTGGACTTTATTCAATGCTTACAGGTGGCTTTTGAGTAGAACTCTACTCTTACACAAAGGTTGAATCCATGTCCTCATCTTCCCAGCCTGACCTTCCTAAAGAGATCTGTCCATTGCAACACTTCGGTCATGGGAGCCATCCCACCCCTTCTCTGTGATCCCAACAAGATCACAGCCCTGCAAGTACATACAGATCTGTAACTCATCTTTTTTGTTCCCCACACTGTGCGCATTAGTGTACAGGCACTTTAGAGAGGCACCCCAACATGCTGAAATCCTGGGGGATTTCTCCATAATGCGGCCTCATAGGAACTTTCTTGCTTACGTGCAAGTGCTGGAGGCGACCCTGCTGGAGCCCCATTTTATTGCTTTTGTGATCCCTTCCTGTAACATCACTGCACACGTTTTGCTCAGTAACCTTGTCAATCCCTCACAGGGCTACTGGTTACCCTCTCCCTCCCACGTCATTCTTAGTTTAAAGCCCTCCTTAGGAGGTCAGCCATTCCATTGGCAAAAAATAGCTTTGCCCTGCTTAGTGAGGTGGATCCCGTCTCTCCCAAGCAGATGCTGACCTGCAAACAGGGTCCTATGGTCACAGAAACCAAAACCCTGTTGCCAACACCAGTTCTGCAGCCAGTTATTGACCTGTCCTGTTAGTGCTCTTCTCCTCACCCCCTTTCCCCTCACCAGCAATACTGAGGAGAACACCGCATGAGCCCCCATGCCCTTGACTACCGCCCCTCAAACTCTGCAATCACTGTCGATACTGTCCAGGATTCTGCTGGACAGCATCATTTCTGTCCACGTGGAGTAAGACCAGGGTGTAGCAGTCAGGGGGCTGGACTAGCTCCGGTAGTCCTATAAATTTTAAAATTTCCTTCCTTTCCCATATATATACAATTCATGCAATAACCTACACCTACTCTGCAGCCCTGAGTATTTAGCTGTATGAGTCCACACTACCTAACCTCCTCCACCCTTGCACTATAAGATCTAGAAAAGCCATCCAAAAGATTGCAAGCTCCCTAAATCCTAGACCCCCAGATCCCCCCTACTTTCCCTTATTTCCTAGGTTTCTCCACTCTTAGCCATAGTATCCTCCAAAAACCCTTCCATTCTTTCATCTTGTGTTAACAGTCCTAAGTTCCTGTACTCCCCATCTGCAAGGACTCCCTGAAGAAAAGCTGCCTTTCCTCCAGATCAGTGCCTTGCCTAAGATGGCATTCCAAAACCTCTATGAAGAAGCTTTCTCCTGTTCAAGGTTTCAGTGCAGATAACACTACACATCCTGTGACCCCACTTGGCTTGAGGGGAGTAAGAAAACAATCACTGTGCTATCAGCAATTCAGACACAGCTAACAGCTCCTGTAGCCTGTCCCATTGATAAAGTAAACTTACTTCATCTCCTGAACAGAAGTGAGAAGTTTTAAGGACAGGACAGAGTGGGAAGATAGAGGAAGGAATGAACGAAAGGTCAGAAAAAAAGGAGGGCTTGACAGGATTTCCTTAGGGATTTCATTCTGACTGGACATATTTTTTAGTGTCCATGTATCTCTCCCCCTATGCACAAAAATTTCTGAGACCCTACAGTTAAGAAAAAAGAGTCAAGCGAAAATAAATGCAGACTGATAGCTATAGCTTTGTGGACTCATCCACAGACATTTTTCAATTTATCTTCTGTTACAGTCATTGCCTCATGCTTTCAGAGAAGACAAGCTTCATGATATTTTTGAGAGACATTAAATATTCAGGAACTTTATGCCCAATCTTTCCCCAAGAACCAAGGAGTAATGTCTCACTGAGACAGTGCTGGGTACTGAGATTAGCTACCCCGAAGAGGCCCTCTATTGCAACCAGCCTGAATTTCATTCACCTGGGATTTCTTTCCTAAGTTACACTGACCTGGTCAAGTTAAAAAAAAAAAAAAAAAGATTTCAGGAAAAATCATTGTTAGTGCTGTTAAAGGACCCCTAAAAGACAAGTGCTACCTATATAACTTAAAATAAAATGTAAATTTAGATTTCTCTAGGGCTGGTTGTGGGCTAGTTTTAAATCCTTGTTCTCTAAAGCTGTGTTCCGTTTTTCTACAGAAGCTCAATTGTGAAGGTGACATGCCACCGCGACATAACAGCAGTTACAAGGCTTACGAGAAGGAAACAACCAATACAAATAGTGCCATAACAGGAATTACAGAAATCAGGCAAGTCCTTACTCTGAACACTCTTAACCTTCTGCACACTTTTCTCTCTCAGTCATGACTTGGCTCCATATACCAGGATGTCAGGCACCTGTGTTGAGGACACACAGGAGGTAGCTCTTGTCTCTGGAGGTACCAACTTTACCAATGACACCTGTATCGCCACCCAGGTTGCCCATCTACTCACCTCTGTCAGAGGCAGGCACAATGAACCTGATCCCAGCCTTCCGAGGCAATCAGAGAACGGAAATGGCAGAGCTGATAAATGAGGTAGGCATTATGCACACCATATTGAGGAACAGAGAGTGAATGATGTGTGAGGGTGAGGAAGGAGCAGAAAGGAGGAATAAAGACATAAGCATCAGCACTATTTACTTGGCTTTCCTGCAGGCAAAAGAGGCAGCAGCAGTGAGGATTTGCCTCTCATACTAACCCAAAAAAGACTGATCAAGTCCACATGCTAGCAAGTATTGATGGTCCGTGGTATTGGCTTCTAGTAGGTTCCTGCTTACTGCAGTAAGAAATTAAATTATCTTTTAGGATACTATTTTTTGCCTTTTTTTCTTAGTAAGGTTTTCAGTACGAAAGTCAAGCTTTTAATTATGTTTTTAAATTATGTATATTTTGAAATTTATATTGTGAATAATGATACACACTATATATACATAGTCTCAAGTTTCTCACAGAGGCAGACATTCATCTGACAAAACAAGGATGTAAAATGTTAATTCTAATTGAATGTATAGTCTGAAAAACAATTCTACTACAGGCATCACAGTCAATATATTTTTGCATTGCTTCCAGTTGCAGAGGAAACATCTTTCTCTCTCTTTCCTCCTAAATCTCTTCTTATAGCATGATGTCTTACCAGAAAAAAATTAGGTGTTACAATTTTCAGTTAAATGCAGCAGATAATTGTTATAAGGTTGCAAGTTTCATTTTCCATCATAAAGTATTGGATTCAAGTATATGAACCAGTATTTTCCCCTGACATTAAAAGATTACAAAGACATTACAATTTTAAAGGTATTTTCCACCTTTCTCTGAGGCACTTTTTGGAATAAGATTGTACATCAGAGACTATATTTTGAATGTTTTGTTGTTGTTGTTGTTGTTTGTTTGTCTTCTTTCTTGTAAGTACTCTGCTAATCTACTTCAGGTGGAAAAGATGAGCGTTACGACTCTAAGAACCTAATTTAGCAATGTTATCTGTCATCAGCCTCACTTCAAATTTGTCTGCAAGGAACTTGTACATAAAAGGGTAAGAAAAATCCCCAAAGCCACTCTTGAAACTTTCATATTGGAAAAGCTGTTAATGATGAAAAGAGCTGACGTAAAAGAAAACTAGCTATAACAAATTACTTCCTATAACAAATCAGAATAGTATTACAGCATTTTAACTATATAATTTAAGACTGAATTTTATGTAGGTATTAGTTACGGTAATTAAAGTTTCTCTTTTCTGCTCTAATACCATCTAATGAAAGAACCGAATGCAAACGTGAAAGACTTTCTCACTGGTTTATCTCCATAAAAACCCTGATTTAAAGTACATCTAAGTCTTGGTGTAATGTCTGCACAGGCACTACTATGAAATTTTCCGCCCTCTTTAGGGCTCTATTTTCTGTCTGCATGTTGCTTGGATATGACACACTTCGTAGTTTCTTTTGCTGAACTTATATTACTCAAATAAGATTACTGATTAAAAATTCCTTTACTGTCTCTAAATATTTCATTGTTTACAGGTAACACTTCCAAATATTTAACAACAATAACAAATAACAAGTGTTATAAGCAAAAAGCGTTGCCCATATTTTCTTCAAATAGTATTTAACTATCACCTCAATGTGGTCTGCTCTTCACTCTCTCTCTTCCATTCAGTGTGTCTCTGAAGACAAAGAATAAGGAAAGATAAAAACATTTCTTAAAGTACAATTATAAAACTGTGCTTTTTGACACCCTGATTCATGGATGTAGGCTGTATTTGAAAACATTACTAACCCACCTTTATGTTGAAAACCAGTTAGGTTTTGAACTGACTATTCTTTTAATGTCACCATCTGCTTTAGGAATACAGTAAAGTTTGATAACATACTCTACTTTGCATGCCTTCAAAGTACAGTTGCATCTAAACTTATTATGAGTTTAAATGTAAATTAGGTGTGCGCATAACACTGGAATCTAGCCCTTTGAGATATAATTTGCGCTTTGTGAACAGTCCAGGATGTTCTAAGCAGAAAACTGTGCTATAATTTCACACTTTCACAGAGAAAAAAAAAAAAAAAAAAGGATTTCTGTAACTGTTTCATTTAACTGTTGTACTTTTATTGTTCCTGTTGTTCAGAGATGTTTAAAACAAATGGACAAACTTTTTTTTTTTTTTTGACAGTTCATGAAAATCATCTTTCAGGAATGTAGTAAAGCCCTATGTGGTATACATCTCCACTGAAAGAACATATTGAGTTCTTGACACTTTTGCAAAGAAGAATGCAAGCAATTGAAAATATAGAAGTTTGAGAAATAGAAACAGGTCAATATATAACTTTAAAATGTAAATAATAATGCAAGCCAAGAAGATACTCTTGCATGTGGAAACTGTTGAACTTCTGCCATCTAAAGAGACAGTCATAAACATAAACCTCTAGAACTGATAGATCAGATTTTTAAAAAGTAAAGTGGTAAGCAGTAATCTTTATTTTGAAGCCCCAATCTTCAACCCAAATTCAATTCCCTAAAGTTATAAATTTAGGTCACTGTTTTCTAGACTGAATATGTGTATCAGAGGCCACAATGATTTGAGGTACCACAGGACAGAATTAAATGTGTTTTTCTACCACTGGACCAAGTCAAAGACAAAGTCTTCGGGCTGAGTGAAATTTCCATTAGACCTCGACCAATTCCCATTAGAGAAAATGGGAGAGGGAAAAAAAAAAAAAAAAAAA
>VXAL01008738.1:0-19145 GCA_013399475.1 Chauna torquata
ATGATTCTACGATTCTATGAATAGTTCAGATTCTGCCATCTACCTGTCAAAGAAATAATAGCCCCTGGATTGTAAAAGACTGATCCATCATATCATATCACACTATCCATTTCCTATCATACCTCTACTGTCATGCAAGTCATGCCATGCAATTTTAGATGTAACTCAGTAGGCTAGTGATGTGGGTGTTGATCACTTTTCTTTCTTTGTGCTCTGCTGTGTTTTGCTTTGTACCTGCAATATGCACTGTGTTTTCAAGCAAATATCCTTTTGATGCTCATAGCACCTTCCTTCATGTCTCTGTCCTCTCTCCTGTGCAAGCTGCCTGGCTGCTTATTCAACCTGGGAGAAACTCTTGACTTTTGCCTCTACTCAGATGAAGCACCTTCTGAGTAAGCACTTTCACAATAAATGCAGTGAGTTTATGCGTACTTTAGGAGACAAAGGCCTCTTCCTCCAAATATTTTTAAAGACAGAACTGTCCCATGGCAAAGGAAGTAACACCCTCGTTCTGGTTTTAGACAGTGACAAGGTATCCAACCATTATTACACTTTGTTTCTGCAACAGAACTTCTAGACTTTAGTCTGGCTTCTTAGTCTTTGGACATGTTCTGAATTGCATTTCCTTGGAAAAGAGTGTTGTAAGAGTTTTGTGTTGGATAACAGTTGCCTTCACCTAAGCAGGAAGGTTATTGTGTTATAATTAATATCTATCTGGTTATAGTTCCTGTTGTCACTAAAGTTTTTTTCTGAGTACTTTTTTAGGTTGTAATGGTGCCGTTGCACATATTACTATCATTTCCTTGTCTTTCTTTCAGTTTATAAAAACAGGTAATAACTGCAGTGGTGAATGCAATGGAGAATGGACAGCTAAGAAACAGAGTCAGGATCTGAGGTATAGCATACACTAAGCAGGGGAAAAAATATATGCAATGTCTGAATGGAAATGAGTGTACATCTGTGTAGCCACAGTTTCTTGTTCCCCATGAGTGTGTTCAAACTTTAATAAAATATTTTCATATGAATCAAGTTCTTGACTGTTTCAACTTGTCCAGACCTTCTTCCTTCTTCCCTTCTTTTCCTTCTTCTTCTTCTTCTTCTTCTTCTTCTTCTTCTTCTTCTTCTTCTTCTTCTTCTTCTTCTTCTTCTTCTTCTTCTTCTTCTTCTTCTTCATCTTCTTATTCTTATTCTTCTTTTATACATCCTGAAGTTCTCTTTGAAAACACAGAAATATTTCAATTAGAAAAGTATCAAAAGGGAAATTCTGTTTGTTACTTGAAAACCTAATAAATCCTATGGTTTTTGTTGTTGTTGTTGTTGTTTTCACTGTTCACTTATGATTTTCCTTTTATTTTTATCTTTATGGAGTCTAGTTTTGGTAAACTGGAAACCCTCACTATTCCGAGAACCTGCTGGTTCCAAAGTCTGCAACTAGTTGATGACTAATAGGCTCAGAAAGTTGTATCATACTTTTAATTTGGCACAAAAGACACAGTAATGACAAGTTTTCTTCAGTTAAATAGACTTAATGTGTTGTATAATAATTAATTGACGTCTGTCTGAAGCCTCTTTTGGCTTCTTTGTGTTTTCTATTGTGTACAGGTTTGGACCTAGAGAAGAGTTTTCCTTCTCAAGAAAATAAAAATATTTAGAAAGAAAAGAAAAAAAATAGTCATTGAGGAGCTATTTTAGGAAGGAACTTGAAAGAGGGGGAAAACGTCTCAGGTGATTTACCACAATATAACAGTGTTTTTCCTTAGCAAAGGGATAACATATATGAGTGCTTTGTTTTTCACTGCCCAACATTTCTGTTGTAACTTTTACTTTCTATGAACATAATAGGATTTCTTGCTTTTTGTACATTTTGTTACACCATAGTCCTTTGTTTATTTAAAAAGACTACAAAAGGTACTGACTAGTAAAATCAAATTGTCTAATTTTGTATTTTATTATACTTGTCAAAGACATACCAAAGGAAAGACCTAGAGATAAGAGCAGTAGTAAGAATCTTAACTGAGAAGGTCTTACTAATGCAAGCCAGAATTTTGACAGAGACAAAGAGGTTGAGATGCCTCATCTATCAGCAAAAGAAAGCTATGAGTGGAAATCAAACAGGAATTCATCTACAGGATGATTTGGGGAAAAAGATGCTAACTTTAGTACTGCTGGGTTTCCTAGTATAGGAAGTATGAGGAATTATCTGAATGTGTGTTGGTGAAATAGTAATCCTTATAAATGCATGATGAAATCAAGAGGGAGAGGAGTCACTAAAGAAAAGAAAATTCTCCTTCTTAGTAGAATTTTTTAAGTGTTTCTGACTTGGTATTTTATTTTGGTTGCGTATAATTACAAAACATAGCATTTCCTATGCTACTGTGGTCTACCTAGAAACAAAGCAAGAAGTGCATCTTAAATTCAGATTAGGCTGCAATTCAGAATTAAATTGTAAAGTAACCAAATTGAAATTTGCCGAATTGAATTCAACTGAACTTAAATGAAGTTTAATTGAAATGAACTACAATTGTGCATGAATTAAATGTTTTTTTTTCTTTCTGTGCTTGCACATAAATAGAAGTTTTATATGCAAATTCTACTCCATTAAAAAATAATAATAAAAAAAGTTGACCTTTACATTAATGGCACAAATTCAGATTTCCTATAAGGAGGTGCTACCAAAAGAATTTGTATCGATTTCCCTCACTTTATCCTATATTTACTAACAAAGTCTTTTGATAGCTCAGCCTTTTTTAGTATTCTCTTCTTGCAACATGTAGCAGAACTTTCTTGGGAGTCCCAAGTGCTGCCATCTTAGATGTAATTTTTTCTGCTGGATTGTATAAATATAAAAGAACCTAATTCTGATCCACAGGTATGCACATTTAATTAATTTCATTAATAGATAATGACATTTATTTTCACTTTCTGCTTTATAAACTAGATTTCAGAAGCTGTCAAGTATATGTAAAAGAGTATGATATTTAAAACTGCAAAATCTTTCACCGAAAGGATATACTTTGTGGATATTTCCACAGGAGATTTCCCAAGGATATTTGAGATTTCCACAGATTTCCAAAGGATATTCCCCCCCCCATCCGACCCTCCCCCCCAGCATGGGGTGAGGGGGGTATCCATTTATTAAACAGTTATATTGTTAGAACGTTTTTTTAACTGAACTTGAATCTTGTCAGCATGGATGATATTTGGGTGACTACTTCAAAATAGATAATTCTAGATGAATATTGCAGTGTGTGTACTTGGGGGGAGGGGAAAATGTATACATGTGGTTTAGTATTTATTCTTTCTGTAAATATGAAAAATATACAGGCAAAGCAAAGGATTATGGAGACTTCTGAAAAGCTCTTTGTCTGGAAATGGTTGTCTCTTTTGTAAGGTAATATCGGTTGCATAGACAGCCTCTCACCTGTCTGCTATTGAGCTAACGCAACCTTTCATTACTGTGCATCTCCCAGTACTAACCTCCTGTCTGTCCCAAAACACTCAATGTTACTACTCTGGGAGTCTGTATGTCATGTTAAGCAACTTGAAAAGGGCATGCCTTTTCAAGTCTCAGAGGTGTAGCAAGTAAAGTATCACTAGTGTTGTCACTTCAGCTCAGCATGAACATTTAGATCCACATCCTAGAAATAAACTATTCTATAATTTTGACTTTTCTGTGTTTTCTGTTAAAACCGTGAGTCACTGTCTTTTATTTACCTACAACCTGTGTTCAACACACACAAAAGTATATCAAGGTTATTACTTTTGTGTAAGAAGAAAGAATCCCACAGCATTTCTTTTTAATAACTGTTCAGCTATAAAATTTTATTGGTATCCTTCTATGTTCCCTCTAGAGGATGTAATGCACAAAAGCATTGCCACAGAACATATAAAATTACAAATGAAATTTATTGTAAAAAGTAGAATGTCTTCTAGACTGGTGTCAGTATTTATTTCATTCATAAACCAAAACTGCAGGTATAATATATTCATTGTCAGCAAGTTCATGTGTGTAAATTGCCATCCAACAGTATTGACTGATATAAGACAGATATTGAAAAGACAATTTAAATTTACTCTTCCAAACATAAACTGTTCCACAAAAGCACTGTAAAAACTCCTTCAAGGTTTTGTGTTGTGCTTCACATTTATGGTTAACTACATAATTTGGTTGTGTCATAATCCACTGTGTTTGGCAATTTGGCATTAAATGCCTGCAAAGCAGATTGAATCCTCACCACTTCACTGGTAGACAGTTTGAGTCTATGACGGAGCAAGCAAGAGAAGAGGTCTAGACGACGTTGACCAGGTGGAGAGAGTTTATTTACACGATCACGTATCTCTAACAGCTGCAAAAGTGCAGAGTCCTGTGATCCCTGAGTATAGGGGTAGTCCAGCTGCAAAATCAAGTCTCGAATTGCTTCTGGGTCAAAGTGCATGCTGTAGCCAAACACTTGGATGTTATTGATTTTCATGTAGCCCAGATTTCTTGAGGGATCAATAAATTCCAGGGGTTCATAGTAGATGCTCTCATTGCCATTTGGACCATTTGACTTTATTCGACTCCTCAAATAGATGTGCACTGTTTCAAAAAATGTCTTCCACTTGTTGCCTAGAGTCAGTGTCCAGTTATAACACTGAAGGGGTAAGTCCAGCTTAGTCCGCTCCCAGTCTGGGAAATTATTTTCATTCACAGGCATAAACCAGCTCTCCGAGTGGCTGCCCCCAAAAGGGTTGACGTAAACAGCAAGAACGGGCTCTAAGGTGCTGTTTTTAGTTAGGCAGATTTGAAGAGAGAGGCCTAGTATCATATGAACCAGGCTAGACTTGTATTTGTTACTCTTAAGAGTAAGGAGCATCCGCTTGCGCCAGGACGGATCAAACCAGCTGTTGAGGCGCATGTCATTGCTGATGAAAATTGCATGGACCTCAATTCTCCGATCTGTCTTCTGCAGTAAATACTTCATCTCCAGGTCCTGAAGATCTGTCTCAAACCCAATGTAGTGCTCTGTTGATTCTGCCACTTCAGGCTTGCAAATCCCTTGGCTTAGCATGTATCCAGCATTACAGCTCCCACAGCGGGTGCGATTGTCAGGAGCACAGCTCAAACATGCAGAACCATCTCCAACTGTGCAGGGAAGGAACCCATGGCAAGCAACCTGGTCATTAGGGCAGGTGCATGTGTGGGTCTCTTCAGAAAAGCTTCCCAGGAGGCCATTTTCATTGCAGTAGAGGAAGGACTGGATGCGGTTGAGCCAATAGTTGGAGGATCTGAAATGTTAAAATAATCTATTTTAGCACAAAGAGAGACCCAAACACAATAAATACAACCTTGTAATTTTTTTTTTTTTAATCAGAAAAAAAAAAGATAAAGCTGTTTTTAGTAGCAGATTAAGGCATTCTAAACATAACTAAAGTCAGATGATGGTATCTGCTGTCAGATAAATACATGTATAAATTGCATCTTAACAATGCAAAACCACAAAAGAGAACTTTCCTTGTAAGCTCATACAACAGGAACATTTGGGTCATGTATTTTCTCTTTCTGTATCTCTGTCAAGAAAGCCTATCAAAGAGCCATTTTTTCTCTAATTGTCTTCAGATTAACATCTTGAAATCCTATACAGTTGAGATTTTTTTTCCTCATACTATTTGCTCAGGGACATGCTTTGTAGGTATCTAAGTGTGCATGATTTTGTACCATCTCTCTGCTTTGTTACAAAGATTTTTGTAAGCCTGCAAGCTTTCTTGTTACTAGCTGTAACCACTTTGATTTATAGATAGTGAGGCACAGAGTGACCAAAATGCTTACCTGGAATGGTAAATAGGACCCTGCACCCCACCAAAACAGATTCATTCTTGATTTTTTGAGTGAATTCCAACACAGCAATATCCCTATAGGAAGCCATGGATGACCATGCTGTGTTTAATTTTCATGTTCTGAGACGAAATTAGATGATCACTTTGATGTTCTTTCTCATCATTTCATTTTAGTTTCACTAGAAACAACAGTTAATATCCTAAATCACACTGTGAAAACAGATACTGAAACCAATAATTTAGTCTGATAAGGTACAGTCAGTAGAAGAAAGACAATATGAACAACATAGTTACATGGACGTGGTCAAGAGAAAAATTGTCTCCTTTCCTTATCTGTATTTTTCAGTCCTTCTCAGTAATCCCAGCACTGCAAAGCTTAAAGAACATGTTTTGGCTACTGCAGAGTCAGTTTTATTGTTGCCACATGAACGATGTTGTATGGTTCTTCTGTTTTCATTGCATTCTTTCAATGCAAGAGTCTCATTTACTGATTATTATTTCTATCGTATCAGAATTTGTCTCAAGCACTGGATAGTTCAAAAATCTTAATTGTTTTTTTCCCGACTATAATATAAATGCTAAAAGTAAAATCTATGGCATCTCAAAATCTGATTTTTTGGAAATATGAAAATAAAAATCAGTAAAATTACATAATTTTATACTCTCATAACTTTTTATTTGTTTTTTTTTGTTTGTTTTGGTTTTAGTAGTTTTGTTGTTGTTGTTTCTTTTTTTACATATTGTCCATTAGTATTTTATAGAAGTGTAGGCATATACAATAAAGTACATCACATGAATGCCTAAACAACTTTCTTCTCTGCGCTTAGTTAAAAGTCAACACTAAACAAAAATATGTTTGGAAAGTTTATACCTTTATTTCCTGAGTAAAAATAGAACATCCGTTCTACAAACAAATCCACTGTCACAATATAAATGTTACTTCAAAACTGAGTAGAACATTAAAGCTACAGCTTTCCAAGGTAGAACGGGAAGTTCCTGTGTACTGTGTCTGGCTTGTTTTGACAGTAATCTGTACCTACTGAGCTTGCCCTGGCAGCCCACAGGAACTGCAGTTCAGGTTTGTCATGACCTTGTTTCCCATTATGGGATGAACTTTGTAGCCAGGCTACATCTCACATGGTCTATCTTACTACTGTTAGGCCTACAATGCAACACAGCAATTAAAACAGAGAAGATCTTTGTCTGAAGGAGTGAAAATGTCCTTTCAAAGGTCTGCTGTTACAGCTTTTTCCTAACTCAGAATAACAGAATCACAAAATGGTTGAAGTTGGAAAGGGCCTCTGGAGGTCATCCGATCCAACCCTCCTGCTCAAATATGGACACCCAACACTTTACAGCTCTCTGTGCCTATGTAATAACTGATATTTACTTGAATTCCAAAAGATGCTAGACACATGTAGAGATAAGTCTTTTTCACTTTCCTTTAGATCTCTGGGTTACGTCATTTGATTCACAGTAGCCTGCTTAAAGTTTTTATCTTATTTTGATTTGTTACCTTGGACAGATAACTGGATGGATTTTTTCAAGAATGTAACTTGTTTTTTAATCTCCAAGTTTTCTGCTTGTTAATTGGACTTTAACATTGTCCATTGTTTAAGACCAGTTTGTACCACATGACTACTATATCAAGGTAAATTGTTCAGTATGTTCAACAGTTGATATTGCTCAGATTCATAAATGTGAATTTTAGCATCTTCTCCCACTTCTCTTGCAAACAAAAGTCCTATGTCTTTGAAAAGCTTTATTACATATTAGGAGTACATTTCCAGAAAACCTCATTTTCTGTAGGCCAGCTCTGATCTTACAGCTACAAATTTAAGTTCAGCCCAGTAGAGGATAAACACTTGAAGACACTCTAAAGATTTTCTGTGTATGACAGAGTGTCGACCATAGAGACTAAATCTTCTTGGCTCAGTCACACAAAACATCAACTGTTATGTAGTTTGTAGTATCTAAGGATCCGTTTGTGTTATATTTTCTACACAGATGAAAGCTCACTGTGCCTGAGCTCCAAAGCTGAACAAAGGTATGTGATTTCATTAGTTTCTCAGCAGAGATTAGCAGCTTGGATTTTGCAGTGTGCTAGTATGGACAAGAAATTTCTGTATGGCTTGGAGGCTAAACAAAAACTCTTTTTGCTGGCTTGGAGCCCAGACAGAGGCTCCATCTTCCAACTACACACCTGCTATGAATTTTGGAGACTGATTTTAAATACTTTCTGATAAATTTGTGAGTAGTACTTCATTGAGGTATATTGGGCATCAGAGGCAAGGTTTTGGCAGTGGAGAAGGGAGAGCAATGGGAGCCTCTGTGAGAAGAAATCAGGGGCTGTCTTGTGGCAGACACAGCTGGTTCCAGCTGGCTTCACAGTGGTCCCACTGCAGCCACTGCTCAGTTTGTCAGTGAAGCTGCTGGCACCTCTGAGAAAACACATTTAAGAAAGAGTAAAATGCTGCATGTCAGAGTGAGGAATTAAGGTGTGATAAAGAGCCCTGCAACACCAAGGTGAGAGAAGGAGGGGAAGAAGAAGTTCAAGGTGCTGGAGCAGAGATTCCCTCCCAACCTGTGCGGAAGACCCCATGCCAGAGCAGGTTTATCCTGAAGAACTGCAGCCTGTGGGAAGGACCTATGGCAGAGCAGGAGAAAAATGTGAGGAGGAAGAAGTGGCAGAGAGGAACTGTTATGTACTGATTGCAGCCCCCTATTCTCCTTCCTCCTGTACTGCCTGGGACAGGAGGAGATAGAGCAGCTGTGAAAGAAGAAGTGGAGTTGAGCCAGGGAAAATGTGTGTGGGTGAAGGTGTTCTAATTTTTCTTTGTTTCCTACTATTTAAGCCTATTTTACTTGGCAATAAAGTAAACTAATTTTCCCCAAGTTGGGTGTGTTCTGCCTGTGACCGTAATTGGTAAGTGATCTCCCTGTTCTCATGAGCTTTTTTCATCTAATTTTCCACAGTCTCCTGTTGAAGAAGGGGAGTGAGAGAGCAGCTGCGTGGGCAACTCATACCCAGCCAAGGTCAAGCCACCACATGAGGAAAGGGCAATCATTTGCAGCTTTAAGATGATCTTTAAGATTTAAGCTGTTATGTTTCATCTACCCCTTTTTCCTCTTAGATGTAGTGTATAGGATTAGAGTTTATTATATTGCTACTTGTTATTCGGCATTGAAATAGTTCAAAGAATGCTCTGCACAGTAGTTTTCAGTCTAAATAACAAATACCACTGCTAGTATTCTGCAGAAAAGAGAAAAAAAAATCAGGAGGAACAAATATTACACACACCTACAGTCAGATACCGTCTACTCTTATAGATATGCAGGTATTAACTGACTCTGGAAAAAAATGCTCTGTATAAAAAGTGTATACGAAAAAGAGCTATAGTATATGAGTGTGAAAAGTTTTGGGGTATGCTTGTCCACACTTTGCTGGGAAATTGAATAAGTAACTAGGTGGCAGGGAGTAAAGGTTTGCCTTATCCGGGCTGCTCAGTCTCCATTTTTATATAGAAGACTTTTCAGGGGAATAAAGGAGGATATCTCCTCCTGTGGATGCACCTGAGAATGTTAGATTGGACAAGTATCTGGAATGCAGGGTGAGCCAGACAGAAAGAGAAAGTCTGCAGAATGATTGCAGATCGACGAAGAGAAGGGAATTGGGAAAGCAGGGAACAAATTTGCTTGGCGAGAATGATGGAAGGAGGGATACAATGAGGAAGACGACACTGTTGGAAGAGCAAGATTTTTCAACTGCTGGAATAAGCTTATTTAAATCAATAGAATTACTTTACAGGAAAAGATGGATTTGACTTGGGTAATCCACATCACCAGCCACACAGTCTTTAGACTTTTTTTTTTTCCTTATTAATGATCTAATCTACTGTTTCTGTTATTGTGACAAGCAAAATATTTAATGACACTTTTTTGTTCTTTTTATTTTTAAAAAGCCTACCTTCCTTCTTTTTCCATTAAGGGGTAGAAGAAGGAGCCTAAGAATCTGCGTAAGACTACATAGCTGAACAATGAAGTTGGTCTCCCTTCTAAAATTTAGTTATCAATTTATAACATTATTATTATTTTTTTTTAAAATGACCATATCTTTGATCAAGAGCAACAGAAACTTTGGAGGGAGGGATTTTTTTCCTTTATTCCAAATACAGTTCAAAACAACAACCTTCTAACACTTTTTACCCTATTTTGATTTTGTTTACCTTGTTTTAACTAGACAGATTTCAAGAAGTTTGACTTTTACTTGTTTGTCTTTGATCGGTTTGCAAGCGTAAATTCCTTTTAAAAAAATAGTATTGACTGCCTTACCTGACTGTTCTTGTTTTGTTTTGTTGGTTTTTGTTTGTTTGTTTGTTTCAATTTGTCATTAAGGAATACTATTACCCTTTCTAAATTAATTGCTTTTACTTAACTAAATTAAGCAAATTAAGTGAAAGTAAACAAAATGTCAGCAATATCTACTTTATTTGAGCTGCTCATCCTTATTAGAATCATGGAGTGGTTTGGGTTGGAAAGGACCCTTAAGGATCATCTAGTTCTAACCCGCCTGCCATGGACAGTGTCACCTTCTACGAGAGCAGGTTGCTCAAAGCCCCAACACTTCCAGGGAGGTGGCATCCACAGCTTCTCTGGGCAACCTGTTCCAGTGCCTCACCACTCTCATAGTGAAGAATTTCTTCTGAATTTCTAATCTAAATCTACCCTTTTTAGTTTAAAGTCATTACCCCTTGCCCTACTACTATGCTCCCTGATAAAAACTCCCTCTCCAGCTTTCTTGTAGGCTCCCTTAGGTACTGGAAGGCCTCTAGAAGGTCTCCCCACAGCCTTCTCTTCTCCAGGCTAAACAACCTTGACTCTCTCAGCCTGTCTTCATAGAAGAGGTGCTCTCATTATCCTCATGGCCCTCCTCTGGACTCGCTCCAACAGGTTCACGTCTTTCTTATATTGGGGGCCCCAGAGCTGAACACAGTACTCCAGGTGGGGGTCTCACAAGAACACAGCAGAGCGGGGAGAATCACCTTCTTTGACCTGATGGCCATACTTCTTTTGGCAGCCCAGGATACAGTTGGTTTATGGGGCTGCAAGAGCACATTGCTGGTTCACATTGAGCTTCTCAACCAACACCCCCAACTCCTTCTCCTCAGAACTGCTCTCAATCCATTCTCCACCCAGCCTGTTTTTGTGCTTGGGATTGCCCTGACCCAGGTGCAGGACTTTGTATTTGGTCTTGTTGAACTTCACCAGGTTCACACAGGACCACCTCTCAAGCCTGTTTAAGTCCCTCTGGATCACATCGCTTCCCTCCAGTGTGTCAATTGCACCACACAGCCTGATGTCATCAGCAAACTGGCTGAAGGTGCACTCAATTAGATAAATTCACACTGGAATGTGATTCTGAAAGCTTTCTTTTTCTCCTAGAAATAAAAGATCGTTTAAGCTTCTGGACTCTGAAAAACAAGAGGAAAGTCTTGGGCGGAAGCAAATGCCTTGCACGGGTCGACACCTGACTGCAGAGCTTATACAGTTACACATTCAGGGCTTAGGCTTTTAGAACCACTGGATCCTCTTGGAGGATGGAGGGCAGCAAGGGAGAGATGGGATTTAATAGAAAATACTGGATGACATCTTAAGTAACAGACTTGTTGGCCATGTGAGAAGGACTTCAAACAATGTTAGCTTTGGGCTGGAGTCCAGATAGTGACTAGGGGAAAAAAAAAGTGTCTAGGGAAAAACATGCCTACAAGAAAGTGGTACAACTAGGGGCCCATCTCAAGTGCCTGGACATGGATGAAAACAGTGAGAAACAGACAGAAGATATTAAAGGTTTGGACACAGTTACAATGCTATGAGTTCATTTGGGTCACAGAGATGTGGTGGGGTCAGCTTGGGCTGCTTCTGATGGATGAACAGAGACCCTTTAGGGAGGACAGGTGGGTGGGGATGGATAGCTGCACTCCACATGAAGGAGTACTTTAAACTAAAACTTAGCTATTGAATGAGCAATGAACTAGTCAGGATCTTAATGGCTGGGATCAGAGAAGAGGACAACAATAGGGATGCTGTGGTCAGCATCTGCTAGAGACCAGATCAAAAAGAGGAAGTGGATGAACCCTTCCTTAAACAACTGGAGGAAGTAACATGACCACAGGCCCTGATCTTCATGGCAGACTTCAACCATCCCAGCATCAATGTTGTTGCTGGGGCAACATAACAGGACATGAACAGCACAGGAGAATAATGAAATGCATTGAGGATAAATTTTTGATGCAGGTGCTGAAGGAGCTGAAAAGGGGAGATTATCTGCTGGAGTTGCTACTTGTAAATAGGGAAAAAATGGTTGAGGATATAAAAGCTGATGGCAGCCTTGGCCACACCAACTTCATAATGGTCAAATACAAAATCCTGAGGGAAGTGAGGAAGGCAAATAGCAGAATAATCATCCTGATCTTCAGGATAGTTCAACAAGTTCAACAAGGCCAAGTGCAAGGTCCTGTACCTGGGTCTGGGCAATCCCAAACATCAGTATGGACTTGGGGATGAATGAATTGAGAGCAGCCATGCAGAGAAGGACTTGGGGGTGTTGGTGAGTGAAAAACCCAGCATAAGCCAGCAATGTGTGCTTCCAGCCCCAAAAGCCAATCATGTCCTGGGCTGCATCAAAAGAAGCATGACCCTCAGGTCGAAGGAGGTGATTCTCCCAGTCTACTCTGCCCTCATGAGATCCCGCCTAAAGTACTGCATTCAGGTCTGGGGCCCTCGCACAAGAGAGACATGGACCTATCAGAGCAGGTCCAGAGGAGGGCCACAAAGATGATCAGAGGGCTGGAACACCTCTCCAATGAAGAAAGGCTGAGAGAGCCAAGATTGTTTACCCTGGAGAAGAGAAGGATCCAGGGAGACCTTATTGCAGCCTTCCAATCCATAAAAGGGGGCTACAAGAAAGATGTGGCAAAGAGTCTCTCCCCAATATGTAGTGATAGAGGTAATGGTTTTATACTGAAAGAGGGTAGATTTAGATTAGATATAAGGAAGCAATTCTTTACTAAGAGGGTGGTTAGCTCGTGGAACAGGTCGTCCAGAGAATTTGTAGATGCCCTCTCCCTGGAAGTGTTCAAGTCCAGGTTAGATGGGGCTTTGGGCAACCTGATCTGGCAGAAAGTGTTCATGCCCATGGCAGCATGGTTGGAAGGTCCCTTTCAACCCAAATCATTCTATGATTCTAAGAATGGAGATTTTTAAGTATTATGCTTTCTACAGCTTCATGATTTAAGGTGCTGCCCTTCCTCAATGCCTATAGCCAACAGAAGTAGATTGAGTCTCCAATATCTCAGAAGAAAAAAAGCTTCTCTTCCTGAGTGATGTATAAGCCAATGGCTTTTCCTGTCCCATTAGAAAATTTTGCTACTTTTCTAAGCTCATTATACAAGTCCAACCTATGCTAATACAAGCATTTGAGGAACCACTGAGCTGTTTAATATCCTCCATAAGGACCTCAGCCACAGGTTGACTGAAAACTTCACACAAATGACTGACTACAAGCCAATAGTTACATCTATATTATGCCATATAGTTCTGAAAACATAATTAAAATAAACAGCTCTTCAAGGAAAAATGAAAACACATCTATTAGATATCTTTCAGAATTTTAATGGGATCCAGTTTTTGTTGTTCTCTTAGATCTTGCCACGGCCTCCAGACAACAATAGAGTGTGGGAATATTTTTTTGAAGGTTGGTGAACCCAGCCTGAGACAAACGCAATATCACTTCCTTCTGGATTATTATTTTCTTCACCTAAGATTCAGCTAGTGTCAGTTATTAGTGGATGCCATTCATTAGATTTCCCTTTTCTACTACATCAGGTCTAATTATTCTTTAATTTTCTAAGTTAGGTGACTGAACTAGTGCTTGGTTATCTATCTACTGTATGCAAACCTGAGTTTACCACTCCTAATTCATCCTTTTCGTTACTCATATTTTGCCATATTAAAAATAGGCTCCTAGGTCTGCTGCCAGAAAGCAAGAAAAATGCTTATTAACTCTGTCATNCTGACTTTAAGCTCCTCGGATCCATATTAATGTTAATAAGAGGCTTTGCTCAAAATTTAGTATACTTTTATTCTTCTTTTCAGGTTTAATAAATTTTTGTTATTTCCCTCCATTCCTCACCACATCGTTCTGTATACATTCCCAATGTCCTTTTACCTTTAATTGGTTCTGTTTAATCAGTTGTATTCTCATTGTGTTAATGGGGTACTAGTGACAAAGTAAGAGGTTGCTTATCTTGAGCAGTTCCTGCTTGTTATAGAGATTAATAAATAAATAAAGAAAATGAGTATCTGGGGTGGAAGGTTGAAAGGGCTCTGCAATTATCCATTTAATGAGACTTTAAACTATATTATTTGATTTGGAAAATTACATTTACTGGTCCAATGTGTTTCTTTTTCAAACACTGAACTGTAGAACTTACTTCTCAGTTCCAAACCTCGTGAAACAGAAAAAAAATCTGTTTACTTCAATGAGCTTCAAAACAAAATCTGATGCCTGAAATATCCATGCTTTCAAGAACATGCAATATTATGTGATAAGCTGTTATCAAAAGCTACTTTAGTGAATAGTAGACTTGATATCATAACTTTACTTTTGAATTCAAGTAATATTTAATTTAAAGAAATACATTCCTCATAGTATAGGATACCTCTTATCAAATTATATGATGAATTAGATCTCCCTCAAAATTCCTTAGAATTTTTCTGCAGCTTTTTTGTTGATTAATATAGAGTCATGGGAATCAACCTATCAAAAAACAACAAAAAGTTGCAAAAGAAGTGCTCAGTCTAGAGTGGAATTTCTATGTAAACATAATATTAAACAAAAATATTATTGATTTTCCTATTAACTGAATACTTGTTGTCTTTATAGGACATAGACCATCAACACTGTGCTTATGCAGAGTAGAGCACCGAGCCAGATAACCCATACAAGTCATATACTACTATAAAGCACGTACTCATACCCATTAGTTAAAACCCCTCAACTGCCCTTCCACTATGCTGGAGTTTCAATCTTAGCTTTGACTACAAAGAATTTCTAGCCTTGTGAACCACAGGTCTCTTTTGTGGATGAATATACCTATCCAACCTTATTTAATTAATTTGATCATATACAGCAATATGAATATATTTAATTGTGTGTGAAAATATTCCACAAACCTTTCACAGTTCTTAACACTTACTGGAAAATGGGTTTATTATGGTTTAATAACAAATCCAGCCCACTGAAGGAGTAAATTCTACCTTATTACGTTTAACTCTTTTCCTACTATATAAGAAGAAAATCAGGCTGTTGCTGGATGACCAGGATCTTTTGTGGGTGAAACTTCTGTTGCACAGGATGCAGTAAGGAGTTGGCTACCATGCTTTCAGCTAGAATAGTTACAGGGAAAATAAAGCCTGCCATATAATCTCACATTTACACAAGCCAGATAAAAAATAATATAATCCTATAGATGTTAATGTATCATTTAACATCAGGTGATTAGACAATTCGTATCTAATGAAAAATTGAAGTCTTAAGTGTTTTTGTAGGTGAAATAATTCTATGTGAAGTTGCACTGCATTACTTCTTTATGAAGTGCTCTCTAATTCTTAATTCTAATATGTCTTTAAAATATTTCAAAATCTTTTCTTTTGGCTGTGCAATAATTTCACCTTTAAAAAATATTTAATTTCTTTGAACAATTGCAGTTACAAGTTGAAATCCAAAACTTATGCTTACTCTTGTTCAAAACACTGTAACTTTAAATGTAAGAACAAAGAAGTATGGTCACTTTATATAATAGCTAAAGCAAGTACTTCATCATGATATGACACTTTTACCTGCCTCTCTGCTTCACTAAGTGCTTAACATCTGTTGTACATCAGATGGTTCAGTAGCAGATGATGAGTACTCAGTGAGGCAGATGTTAAGTAAAAAAAATGAAGACAATTTAACAGGAAGTGTATAGGCAGTAAAATACCCATTACCTAGTTTTCCCTCCTTTGGAGGTTGAGTCCAGTATAAATCTGTAAGACAGGAACGTCAACAGCAAATGTACTTACAAGCTTCTCTAAAATGCCCTACCCTTGATATTGTGGGATCACCTCTTGGGAAGGACAAATAAGAATCCAAGCACTTGGTTTCTCTGCTGTGATTCATAACAGGAACATTAATTGTTACTGAATTTGATAATGGTCTCTATATTAAAAGCACTTTTCTTCTGGGAATCAGGGTAAAACTACTGGCTTGACAGTCACCAGAAGGCCGATGAATGATTGATTAGAACACTGTATGTTTTTAGTTTGTTCAGCCTCACAAAATTAAAGCAGTGATATAACCACTGCTCCAATAAACCCACATGGAATTATTTGACTATGGCTAATGTTACAGGTATGTCAGTGAGGCTATAAATGACAGCTGCAAATCCTACTCAAAAAGATGATAAATGGGAGCAGTGCAGCTGTTCTGAGTTCACACCTTACAATTTCACAGCTGACTCCACTTGAGCCAGATGATTTAAAGCTATTCTAAAGGTCTATGCTAGTTACATGTCCTATGGTGAAAACAAGGTTTTCACATACTGCATACTTATCTCACAGCATACTGTGAGGTAGAGAAGGAGTATGATAATTTTCTGAATGTGCATAAAGGAAAGAAGAGCTTCTTCAGGTTAGAAAGTTGCCTATGCTAAAATCCCATGTAACTGTGCACAAAAAGAATATTAATTATGTGTGAAAATTTTATGGAAATATCATTACCATATGCTAAAATTGCTTCCAGCAAGAGAATGTGGGAACTAAAATGTAGTTTTGTTTGAGACCTATGTATGCTACCTATACTACTAGAAAGGGACTAGAGGAACCAGGAGGCCGATTCTGTTGTTAGGATTAATAACAACCTGTACTAAATCTGCATTGACTTATAGAAGTAAAATACCATTTTCTCCCTTCTTAATCACATCTAAGAATAATCTCTGCAGATTCCCCAGCTCTTGTGCCACCATGCTGCGACTGTTGCCACAGCAATGAGTGGCACTCTATATTTTAAAACCAATAATGTATGTCACTTTTAAATGCCAGATAGTCTGTATTATAAAAAGCAGAGGAATTAAGCCCCTATACTAAAAAACATAGACCACTCACATCTTGTAGAACAAATCTGCCATGAGTTACTTGATATTCCATACCATAAAATATTTTGACATTGAAAAAATATTTTTCATTATTTAGATAAAGTTCATCGAGCTAAGTCTGACAAGCGGCAGCTGCTAGCTAAGCTCTCAAGACCTGTTCGTACCTTAAGAATGAACTCCTGTCATTGTTTTATTAATTAAACAAAGCCACATCCAATTTGAAGATCATATTGAAGTTCCTGATTTTTTTTTTCTCTAGAAAGCAAAGCTTTTAACAATGACTTAATGCTTTTTCTTTTCTTTTAAATAAAAAGGATGGTTGTGGCAACACAACTAGGCAACTTAAAGGTTGATCTCTGAGTAAATGTGTATGTTTAGTTATTTAACTTTTTTAAAATATCTAGGGCTTGTTGATTTTGCTGGATATAAAGACTATGTTATGTTTAATTTTTCAAAGGATCTTTCCAGTTAACATGTTATGAATTTATTTACAAAAATTTGTAGTTTTAACTACACTGATGCTGCACCTCCTTTATCCTCATAGCAAAGATTTTCTAATCTGAAATACTTCCCCCCCAACAAATAGTCACAGACAAATCATTTTAAGATAACATACCCACTGTTTTTTTGACACAGCTATAATCATAATGACCACTGAGCTACAGTGAAATCAGAATCAAACTGCTTTGTAGTACCAGCTACTAATTTAAAGAGCTTCAAATCAAAGACGAACTTTTAAAAGATTTTACTATACAATGATCCATAGCACAGCAGAGACAAAGGAAATACCAGTCTAATGAATTAATTGTGTAAAAAGCAGAATTAGAGGTGCTAGGAAAACAAACAAAAACAAACAAACAAAAAAAAAACACAAAAGTTATCACATACAGGAGGAAGAAAGATGTTACAAAAATAATAATGATACAGAAGAATTGAAATCATGCCTATTTCTTAAGGCCACTCATCTGTTATATATCTATGTATGTGTATTTGTTTTTATTGTGTTCAATGGGTATAAAACTCATCTTGGGCCACAGATTATCCATCAGTTCCATAGGTTTTTACATGGCCTGTTCCAGATGTATATTAAAGTGCAATTATAAAGAAAACTTATGAAGTTAGAAGCTTATCTAGATGTTTTAATATGCATCGTATCATATGATGAATATGATAATATGAGCCATAATATGCTTCATATGCATCTTTAAGACATTAGAAAAATAACTAGGAAGCTTATTGCAATATGATCAACCTTTTCATGTCAAGGAAAACCAAGGTAATATAAAATTGGTCAAACTGAAAGTAGACCTCCCACACTACTTTTAGAGAGGCAAGTAAAATAAGAACATGATAATTCCACACACACAACTGTACACAATGCAGATTCTCATACACTAGCATGGGATTGATCTATTGAATTGACAATAAAAAGAATATCCCTGTGAAGAGATGAATGCTTAGATCTTGAAATCTGTGTGACTAGTGTAGCCCTGCAACATTACTAGCCTTTCCCCTCACAGCTTCACATTAATGCAGCTTGAGCAATGGCAGCTCTTTGCTCTGTGTTCAACTGTCCATAAGATAGATATAGCAATGAATAAATTAAATAAAAGGATCAATGGCTTACAAAAATGAGAAAAAATAAAATGGGATTTTGAAATTAAAGATATTCCACTGAATAATGTAAGATGGAAGTGTAAAGTAGCTAATGTAGGGGTGTCTTTGGATCCAAAATTGCACATAGCAATGAAGTAGTTGTAATATAATTAGGAGGACAGGGACTCCTCAGATTATCTGAATCTATTGGAATTAGGCATAATCCTAATTTGAATACTTAATTTATAGGAGGAAGTGAGACAGTAGGGGTGGCTAAAACCAACTGAATTCCCTTGTCAACACACATCCCAAGGCCTAACGCTCAAGTTGGAAGACAGTATCAGATGTAGCTATAAACTCCATTTATAACAATAACAAAATGTACCTGCAGCTCTAGTTTGCATTGCAAGTTCTAGAATTAATATAAAAAGTAACTTGGATGAAAGATCTTGATATGTATTGCAGCAGATCACAAACTATTGAAAAACGCATATGAGCACACTGATTGCTGTACGTTTTAATGCATTTAAGATAGGAAGA
>VXAL01008738.1:45517-68599 GCA_013399475.1 Chauna torquata
TATTCTATATATATACCATATACTGTACATTCCTACATCCATGCCCTGAAGGAGATTTTAGCATTAAACAACACTACAAGTTTCTCAGGTTTTCATTGGCTTTCTTACCTCTGCCTTGGCATGCGGATGAGTGGCTGTTTATGGCATCTCTTACTGAGGCCAAAGAGCTTGTGAACGATTTTCTGTGCCTTTAGGAAGAGTTGCTTCATGCTGTTTTCTAGTTGCTCATAGCGACGTTGAAAATTAGAATCCATTGTCCACAAATGCATTACAGTAGATGTGTTCAAGAAATAATTCATGGGCAGCCTTTTCATAAATAATTTGAATTCATCTGAAAAGAAAAAAAAAAAAAAAAGAGGCAAAATTTAATAGGCTTTAATTATGTGGTAGTGGTTGCAGCAAAAATTAACTTTTTTATTTGGTTGTTCTCAAACTTTTAATATTTTCAAATGAACTTTTGCAATTTTGGAATTGAACTTTTAAACTGGTTTAAAGTAGACAGTTAATCATATTTTTAGTGGTAATACTAGAACAAAAACAGCAAAAGTCAATACTTCTATAAATATTATATTGATGTTAAAATGGAATTCAAGCACTGTCATTACTTCTCAACCTGGAGAACATAAAAATTAAATAAGTATCAGTTACCTTTAAATCTAGGGTCTGAAAGTGAAGACACATTTAAAGATCAGTATATATTGACTCATATGGAGAAGATGGGAAATAGTCTTAAAAGGACTGTATTCCAATACTTAGGAAATTCAAGTAAATATGATTTCACAAGCCAACTCTCTTTTAGACATGTTATCTCACTCAAGAAAAGCCGCTAAGAGTCAGACTTTGAAAAGTATTTAGAATTGAAAAGGAGTCCTTTAGAGCTTCCTATGGTACTTTGATACTTCAGAAATGTATCCCATAACTTCCTTTTAACTCTTGTCCCCATCTTTAAAGTGTTAAAAAAAGAATTCTTAAGTCACAGGTTCACTGTTATTGTGAATATCCTATGTTTTTTTGATTTGTTCTGCTAGCTTAGTCCACTTAGACTAATATATAGACTGAATCTTATTATCAGAATGCTATTAACCAGTAAGTCTATTTTCATGAGTAGCATAATTTAAAAGCTGAATTATAACTTCTGAATCTAAATAAACTTCCTTTAAAAAGCGCTTTAACTGGGGGGTTGGGGTGGGGTCAGTGGAGAGGAGTGGAAGAGGTAATAAGCAGCACACTAGAATGTACATGTTTATCCTTTTCTTTCTTGTTTCCATAATATCTGCACTTTCTCCTGTCTGCCTTCTTGCCTACTGCTATCCTCCCAGGCTTCACAATCCATTTTTTTTCTTTCAGTTTTTTACTATGGTGAAGTCACTTCTCCTACAGTTTGGTTTTCACCCTGCCAGATGCTCCTTTTGGGTAGTCTACACTTCAGCAGACTATGTGAATGCAATGATCCAACTGACTGAAGTAGCCTCTTGCTTAAAACTAGAGTTGATCATGATATTTAATGTTGTTATAACGTTAGGTTTCTTGTAGAAGAGGGTTGGGAAAATGTCTGCTTACATGAAAGAATATTCTATTACAATCAAATCAAGAAGAACGTCTGCTTTGTTTATAAGCCTTTTGTTTGTTTTCATTTGTTAAACAATATTTTCATATATAAAAAAAAGGAAAAATATCTTCTTTTTTATGTCCTGAGAAGAAAGGTCTATTCTAAATGAGCTAAAGCTCATCCTCCGCCGTATTCAGAGGGACATGGGGCCACGATGAAACAAAACTGGTATTTTTTGGCATAGAATTTTCTGTGATGGATTATGATTCATCAGAAGAAAAATGGTATTGAAAGGTCTTCTGGAAGGTACAAAATGAAAGACAAGGGACAAAGAGGATGATTTAATATTTAATACAGTGGTTTTAATAATGCATCTGGGACCTTGCTGGCAACGTGTTATTCGTTTTCTCACCATGCCTTCCTCTTTGGGCAATAGCCTTCTACTGTTCTCCCCCTGTGGTAAGCACCACTGCTCCCCTGCTATCCCTGGGTGCAAATAAGGGGACATAGGAAAGCAGCTGCTTGTTTCTTTTATGAAGTATTTGGAGCCTAACTCTTATCCTTTGCTTTTTCCCTTCCGTAATTTTATCTAAGATACTGGTTCTTAATCGCTGTCCAAAAAAAGTAAGCATCTATTCCTGGGGTTTTACCTTAATAATTTGAATTAATAGAAATATTTGATAAATTCTGCTTTACCAGATGAGCAAATCTTTGTCTTTTGGTGTAGTTCTGGGAAAACCAATTCCCAAGTGGCAGAGTGACAATTACATCTTAGTCTCCCTGCATGACACATCAGGGACCTCCTTTCCCTTCAAGGCTTGCACAGCTGGTGTGAGAGAGGTTTAAGTCTGGCTTGTCTGAAGGAGACACAGTCCACTTGGTTTGGTAAAGCCTTCCATGCCTGAAGAGTGCATTTTCAAATTTATCAAATCAGTATTAAAAAAAAAAAAAAAAAAAAAAAAAACCTAAACCGTTTCAAAGTATGTCCTTTGGCAAAGCTCAGATCTGCAGTTTGTATAAATCAGCCAAGCTCTGCTGAGTTCAGAGGAGTGTACTAATACACCCAAGGAGGATCAGATTCAAAAGCTGCATTCCTGAATACCTGTTTTAATCACTAACTTCTTATTTCTCTTCTGTTCCTCTGAGACACTGGTATATTTACTTAAACTCAGTTTCATGATGCAAAAATTAAAATAAAATAAAATAAAATAAAATAAAAATCCCAGAGGAGAGAATATACTCAGAATATGCCTTTTCAGTTTTCATATTTCTGTAATAACTTATTAAAGAAACATTAACAATTTGCTGTCACTTGCACAATGTTAATAAGCTCTACAGCTAACAAATAATCAGATGCAGTGCTTAGAAGTGATAAGGAGGGTTTACAGTCTCTAACTTGCAATGCAAAAGCATTTCCAACAAGAAAATGCTCCTTTTCCTCCCTGTAATAAACATCATCCTTGACTGTCCCTGTGCCCTGTATGATCATGCTAATGAGCACCACAACACAGGTAAAAGAGAGACAGATAAAATGAGTATGGTTTCATAGTGCCTTCTGAAAAAAAAAAAAAAAAAGGAAAGATAATGTGCTCATATCTTAAACAGACATATTTCATGATCTGTGAAACTACAACATGAACTCCTACCTCTGAGAGATGATTAAACTATTATACTCTAATCAACACATTATACCAGCCATTCGTGAGGTTTAACAGCTAGTACTACAGTGCTGAGAGCCATAGAAATTGATACTATTAAAACATGATACTTGATACCACATATGACATGATTTCAGCACTTTCTGACTTATTTTCGCATACGTAGCTATCAAGTGCACATGTAATACCACTTTTCATATTACTAACTTCAAATAATGGGAAAAAATAAAACAGATTATATGCAGTGATTGATCAAGCAAATTTATTTAACCATTTCATTTATAGCTGGTCGTGTCTATTTTTCCCTCCCCCCTTTCTGCAAGCTATATCTTCCTTATATTAGTGGTGTGTACATTGAAATAGCATACCATATTTCAGCAGCAAAGAATAAATGTAAAATATCATAATGGAAGCAAACATTATTGCTGAAATCAGATGAATATCAGACACAGGCTGTAATAAATACCTAGAACTACTTAGTCTGTAACTTGGATTCTCAATGTTATTCAGTATCAGAGCAGGGTACACTGCTGAATACAGTGATTAACATTCTGCAGACAGAGCTAGCAAAGACTTAGAAAAATGCAGTAAACCTTGTCAAAGGATCTGACAATGTCCAGCTGCAAGGAGAAAAATGGCGCCTGCTCTGTGTGTTGGAGGAGAGCAGAACTGTTGATTTCTCTGCTCTAAATATTTTGCATATCCCTGATATTTTGAATTACAAGACCTACACAAGACCATTCATGCCTACAAAACCACAGCACACTTAGGTTTTCATTTCAGCTGAGGCCAAGTGCTTGTTGGAACTTTTCCAGAATATCAAAATATTCTGTTAGCTTGTTTCTTAATATCCCTTTTGGAGGATCTTTAGAAGCATCTTGGAAGTCAACACAATTATACCTGCCTCAAAATCCAGAACACTGGGTTAATAGCGGTACTCCAGGCTAACATCTGACTGTGCAACGTAATGCTGGCATAGCATGCCACATCTTGTTGCTGCACTTTCTTCTCCCATTGTCTTTTTCACAAACAGAATAAGTCCAACTATTGTTTCTAAATCTTTTTCTTTTAAATGACAGCCACTGTTTTTCCTATCAATGTAAAAAAAGATTCTCTCTAGTCTATTAGATTAGAATCACAGCAATTTTTTTCCTCACAGCCCAAGGCACACTCTGTGTAAAGGCTGGGAAGAATCTTGGCTTCTGCAATCAGAATAGCATGACAAGGAGGGTATAAAACAACAGCTCATTCCACCTTTAAGCTACAAGTTGTATCTAGAGAGGTCTCTGTAATGTACTTTAGGGAAGATCAAAATTCCTGAGTCCCCTGGTACTTGGGAAAATTGCAATTTGATATGAATTTCTAATTTTATATATATATAGAGAGAGTAATATTTTTTTCTTATGTTGGCTGAAATGGATGACAATATATATGTAGGTGTGAAGAAATTAAGAGAGCGGATGATCTACAGGCAGTTTAGAAGAGCGCAGAGCAAAATAGAGAGTTTAAAAATAATCTGCATTTGGTAATATGTTAAGAAAGAAATTCATTTCAATGAAATAAGCTAAAATAAATTTAGACCATCTTCCCTCAGCCTCTAGAAATGTTTCTGGGGAGCTGACCCTATAGAATCATAGAATCATGTAGGTTGGAAAAGACCTTCAAGAACATCAAGTCCAACCATCAGCCTGACCTGCTTAGTCCCATCACTAAACCATGTTCCTCCATGCCACATCCACATATCTCTTAAACACCTCCACGGATGGTGACTCCACCACTTCCCTGACCAGCCCATTCCAATGTATGACCACACTCTGTGAAGAAAACCTCCCCTGGTGTAACCTGATAACATTTCCTCACATCCTATGACTTGTCACCTGAGAAAAGAGATCGATATTCTCCTCACTGAAACTTCCCTTCAGGTAGTTGTATGGAGTGATGAGGTCACCCCTCAGCCTCCTCTTCTCCAGACTAAACAATCCCAATTTCCTCAGTTGTTCATTATGTGTTTCTTTCTAGTCTCTTCACCAGCTTTGTTGCTCTTCTCTGCACATGCTTGAGCAACTCAATATCCAGTCACACATGGGGCTCCCCAGGGCTCCATTTTACGGCCAGTTCTCTTCAATGATTTCATAAATGACTTGGATGAAGGACTAGCAGGTGTATTGAGTAAGTTTGCATATGATACTAAATTGGGAGGAGCTGTTGACTCTGTCAAGGGTAGAGAGGCCTTGCAGAGAAACCTTGACAAATTAGAGAGTTGGGCAATCACCAACTGCATGAAGTTCAACAAGAGCAAGTGCCGGATTCTGCACCTGGGATGGGGCAGCCCTGGCTGTACATACAGACCAGGGGACGAGAGGCTGGAGAGCAGCCCTGAAGAAAGGGATCTGGGGGTTCTGGTCGACAGCAAGTTGAACACGAGTCAGCAGCATGCCCTGGCAGCCAAAAGGGCCAAGCATATCCTGGGGTGCATTAAGCACAGCAGTGCTGGCTGGTCAAGGGAAGTGATTTTCCTCTTCTGCTCTGTGCTGGTGCAGCCTCACCTCGAGTATTGTGTGGAGTTTTGGGCACCATGGTGTAACAAGGACATAAAACTATTACAGTGTCCAGAGGAGGGCTACAAAGATGGTGAAGGGGGGAAGACATATGAGGAGTGGCTAAGGTCATTTGGATTGTTCAGACTAGCAAAGAGGAGACTGAGGGGAGACCTCATGGCGGCCTGCAGCTTCCTCACTAGGGGAGCAGAGGGGCAGGTGCTGATCTCTGCTCTCTGGTGACAGCAACAGGACCTGAGGGAATGGCATGGAGCTGTGACAGGCGAGGTTCAGGCTGGATGTTAGGAAAAGGTTCTTCACCGAAAGAGTGGTCAGGCACTGGCACAGGCTCCCCAGGGAAGTGGTCATGGCACTGAGCCTGCCAGAGTTCAAGAAGCATTTGGACAACAATCTCAGATATATGGCCTGATTTTTGGGTGGTCCTTTGTGGAGCTGGGAGTTGGACTTGATGATCGTTGTAGTCCCCTTCCAACTCAGGATATTCTGTGATTCTATGATCCATGAATATCCTTCTTGTCGGGAGTGGCCCAAATCTGAACACAATATTCAAGGTGCAATACACAGGAACAATCACTTCCATAGTCCTGCTGGCCTATGACACTGTTTCCAATGCAGACCAGGATGCCATTGGCCTTCATGACCACCTAAGCACACTGCTGGCTTATATTCAGCTGGTTGTCAAACAGCACCCTCAGGTCCTTTTCTGTGGGACAACTTTCCAGCCACTCTTCCTCAGGCCCATACCACTGCATGGTTGTTATGAAGCAAGTGCAGGACCTAACACTTGCTGAATGCCATGCAATTGGATTTGGCCCATTGATCTAGCCTATCCAGATCCCTCTGTAGAGCCTTCCTACCCTCAAGCAGATAGACAGTCTCACCTAACTTGGTAACATCCACGAACTTACTGAGGGTTCGCTCAATGCTGTCATCCAGATCATAGATAAAAATGTTAAAACTGTTCCCAACACTGAGCCCTGGGAACATCACTGGTGATCAGCTGACAGCTGGACTGAACTATATGTCTCTTTGAGTCCAAGCATCCAACCAGTTCTTCACCCAGCAAACTGTACACATGTCCAAGCCATAAGCAGCCAGTTTCTCCAGGAGAATACTGTGGGAAACAGTGTCTAACATTTTACTTAAACCCAGGTTGGTAACATCCAGAGCCTTTCCCTCATGTACTAAGTGGTCATTTTCTCATAGAAGTAGATCAGGTTAATCAGACAGGACCTGCTTTTCATAACCACTGACTGGCTGCATCTGATCACTCAGTTGTCATGTATGTATTGTATTCAAGATGATCTGCTCCATAACTTTTCCTGGTACCAAGGCCAGACTGACAGGCTTGTAGTTCCCTGGATCCTCCTTCCTGCCCTGCTTGTAGATTAGTGTCACATTCACTGACTTCCAGTCAACAGGGACCTCCCTGGTTAGCCACAATGGCTGGTAAATTATTGAAAATGGGTTGGCAAACACTTTCGCCAGCTCCTTCAGTACCCTTGGATGAATCCCATCCAGCCGCATAGACTTACGAACGTTCAAATGATGTAAAAGGTCATTTACAATTTCCCATTGGATCACAGGAACTTCATCTTACTCTCTGTCACCATCTTCCAACTCATGGGGCTGGGTAGTCTGACAACAATTGACCTTACTAATAAAGACTGACGCAATAAAAGCAATAAATACCTCAGCCTTATCCTCATCTTTTGTCACTGTGTTATCCCTCATGTCCAATAAGGGATGGAGATTCCCCTTAGTCCTCCTTTTGCTGTTAATGTACTTAGAAAAGCATTCTTTTTTTTTTTTTTTTTTTTNATACTGCACTAACCAACTTGAGTTCCAGTTGGGCTTTGCCCCTTCTAATTTTCTCCCTGCAGAACTTCATGAGAGCTCTATGGTCCTTCGGAGTTGCCTGTCCCTTCTTCCAGAGTTCATAAACTCTCTTTTTCTTCCTGAGTTCCTGAAAAGGCTCTCTGTTCAGCCAGGCTGGCCCTTCCTCCTCTGGCTCGACTTTCAGCACATTGGAACGGCATGCTCCCGCTTCTTTAAGATTCATTCTTGAATAATGTCGAACCTTCCCAGACTCCTTTACCTTTCAGAACTTCCTCCCAAGGGACTCTGTCAATCAGGTCTCTAAATAGGCCAAGGTCTGCCCTCTGGAAGTCCAAGGTAGCAGTTCTGCTAAGCACCTTGTTTACTTCACCAAAGATCAATAACTCTCATTTCATGATCATTATGCCAAAGGTAACCTCCAACCATCACATCACTGACAAGTCCTTCCCTGTTCGCAAACAACAGGTCAAGTGGGGCACTTTTCCTAGTTGGCTCACTCACCATCTGTGTCCAGAAGTTATTCTTCACACATTCCAGAAACCTCCTAGACTGTTTTCTCTTTGCTGTATTGTATTTCCAGCAGTCATCTGGGAAGTTGAAGTCCCTCATGAGAACAAGGGCTAACAATTGTGAGATTCTTGCTAGTTACTTACAGAATATTTCTTCTGCTTCTTCATCCTTGTTGGGTGGTCTATAACAGACTCCCACCATGATATCTGCCTTATTGGCCTTCCCCCTGACTCTTACCAGGAGACATTCAACCCTTTCATCCCCATCACCCAGCTCCATGCAGTCAAGGCATTCCCTAACACACAGGGACACCCCACTTCCTCTCCTTCCCTGCCTCTCTCTTCTGAGAACCTATAACCACCTGTCACAGCACTCCAGGCATGTGAGTCAACCCAACGCACCTCACTGAGGCCAATAATATCATAGCTCTGATATGTAACTAAAACTTCCAGTTCCCCCTGTTTATTTCCCATGCTGCAAGTATTTGTGTAAAGGCATTTAAGTTGGGCCCCTAATGAAACAGTTTTATTGGCTGAAGTGGCTGGACTTCCTTCATGCTGCTTCTCAGGTGCTCTCCCACTGACCTCTGATCCTTTTCCTAACTTTGGGCTTCTATTGCTGGTGCTGGCATCGAACTAACAAGAATCAGGTGGATTGAGGTTCTGCTCTTCTGGCACCTTTAGTTTAAAGCTTTCTTCACCAGATTGGCAAGCCTTCCCCTCCTGTGACAGGTGGACCCCATCAGTTCCCAATAGACCAGGTTTGCCAAAGAGAGTCCCATGGTCTAAAAAGCCAAAACCCTGGCTATGACATCAGTCCTGCAACCACGCATTGATCCACCGGATTTGACTGGTCCTTTCAAAGCCCTTTCCTTTGACTGGTAAGATCAAAGAGAAGACCACTTGTGCTCCAGAGCTTTTTAAACCTGCTCCGGTGGCTCTGTTGTCCTTAATGGTACACCTTGGATTGCTCTTGACAGTGTTGTTGGTGCCCACATGGAATAACAGCAGTGGATAGTAGACTGTGGGCTATACAAGGCTCAGTAGCCTCTTGGCAGTGTTTCTAATATGAGGCCCTGGCAGGCAACAAAACACTCTTGAGAGTAAGTCAGGTCAGCAAATGGGTGCCTCTGTTCCCTGCAGAAGAGATTCCGCTATTACTGTCTCCTGTTGCTGTTTCTTTGTTGGACTGGTCATTATAGGGGGAACAGGTTGAGCTGTCTCAGTTGACACCAGTGTCTCTCCTGATGCGATGGGCCCTTCCTCTGCAATCCCAGAGTAGTGAAGTGGTTCTGCAAGGTCACATCAGGCAGTGGAGGAAGTCTCTTCCTTCTGCTGGTCCTTACCATAAAAAGCTTCCATTCTTCTTGTGTTTTCGGTATCACTTCCTTCTTTGTGGTCTTGAGGGGTGGATTCTAGCTGTGGGTCCACTGCAGACTGTGCATGGAACCACCTAACTCCTCCTCAGCTTTCCTGATGTTGCACAGCCTTCTCACCACCTTCTGCAGCTTGATCACCTGCTACAGGAGGTCCTCTACCTGGGCATACCTTCTGCAGACAGGTTAGCTGCCTGTCCCTGCCACAAGAGAAAGGTCTAGGCACTTCCTGCAGTCTGAGGTCTGGACTGCAGCCTCCCCCTTCAGCAGCTCTGTCTGGGTGGAAGCATCAGCCAGCACTGGGGTAGGTGGAATAGATACCCCAGCTGGAATTGCAACCTTTAAAACGAGTGCCACCATCCCGTCTAGGCAACTGTTACTGGAGCTTCAAGGGTCAACAAGCAGGGTGCATGGCCCTTCCAATGCACTCTTCCTCGCAAACTATCGCACAAACTACTGTGCACACTGCTAGGCGAACTGCCATGTTCACTTTGTCCCTCTTTGCACACTCTGTTCACAGCACTCCTGGTCACTAGCACTCACGAAGGGCTGCCTTGTATGTTTAGAGTTGGTTGCCAAAGCCTCGTCAGCCTCTCTCATGAGAGCTGCTGGCTCATGGTAGACCTCCCCACTACCCTGGGGTTTCCCTGGCTCAGAAAAACCTCCTATACATTGCAACCTACTGCTCATCTGCCAAACTGACTGGCTCCGGAGCAGTGTACCTTGCTGTGTCACTTTTTCCTGTGATTTAATTTAATATATTCAGATGAACCTTTCTACTTAAAATGAAGTAATTTAATCCTGTGGTCTCAAGCCTTTAGCAAATCACAACATAATGTTTCAGTAAATACATATTCATGTTTAATTGTGGATTTTATAGTCCAACCTAAACTTAAGTTTCTTTTTTTTAACCAGTATTCAAATGTGGAAAAAGCAAAGATCAAAATCAGCCAGACAATAACTGAAAAGTATTTTGCCTGGCCAGTTTAAAAATTCGTTATTGACAGAAACATACTGACAATAGGTTTATGGATAGGAATTTGGACTGTAGCAGTTTTTTCCATTTAACAAAGCTCAGAAAAATTTTATCTGTAGGAGAAAACCACTTTGTATATCGTATTCTTATTTCAAAATCTACCACTAGATAGCAATTGAAATGGTTTATTTTGTCACTTCTCTAAATGATACTTTAATTACACATTTTCTTCCTTATTTAGACAAGAATAATAATGAAAAGTCTTTGACAAATGTTATAGTGAATAAAATGGTGTATGTTCATTAGTTTGATTGACAGCATTTCTGACACAAGTTCTGTCTGTAAAATCTATGCAGTTGTCATTTATATATGTATACGTCCTCTTTTTCTATAGCACTTAACTTGCTCTAAAGGTATTACAATTCTGCCATCACGATCTAGAATTGTATAATAGTTCATGTCTAAAAACTGTTATTGCTTTTCCACTAACAAAACATTATAGTGGATTTAGGGCAAATTGTCAAAAATTGACTAGTCGTTTACAAATAAGGGTGCAATAGTCTATGTAGCCTTACATGCTAGTCCAAATGAAAATGACTCTTACAAATTTGCTGAAGTGAACTGATGCTCTATGTAGCTTTGATTATGACGAGAATTACTTGTAAAAGACCACTACTTGTTACAAACCACTACTACTCTGGGAAGCCATCTACCTTTTTAAACGATAAGGATAGCTTCAGAGGTTAATCCAGTTTGGACGCAAGCTTGGATCGTCTCTAGTCCAACCTCTTGCTCCAAGCCAGTCAGCTCATACATCAGACCAGGTTGCTCAGGGCTTGATCCAGTTGGGTCATGGAAGCCTCCGGGGATGAAGACAGAACAACCTCTCTAGACAACCAAGGCTCAGGCCCTCATGAAGAAAAAGTTTCTCCAGTTAGAACCTCTCTTGTTTCACCTCATGCCTGTTGTCTCTCAGCATGCAGAATGTGATCTGTCTTCTTGATCCCCTCCCTGCAGGCAGTGCAGCTGTTGTGAGTCCCTCCAAAGCCTTCTTGCCCCTGGCTGACCAAGCCCTGCTCCCATGGCCTCTCATCCCAGGGCAGGTGCTCCAACCCGGAGCACCATGGGGACCTCACTGACCTTGCTACAGTTTAACAATGCCTTTCCTACACTGGTGGGCCTAGAACTGGATGCAGTATCTGAATATGGTCTAATGACTGCCAAGCAGGGGGGGCTAATCCCCTCTTGATCTCCTGGCCTCTGTTCATGCCATCCAGGATGTTGCTGCCCTCTGTGTTGCTAAGGCACTACATGCTCCCCTCCACTCACTGCCCCCAGGTCCCACAGTGTTGCTCCCAGACAGGCAGGCCCAGCCTGGATCACTGCTGGAGATCTTCCTGCCCAAGTCAGGGCTTTTAATTTTTTTCTTGTTGAACTTCATTGGGTTTCTGTCAGCTCATTCCTCCTGCTCGTCCAGGTTCTCCTGGATAGCTGCCCTGTTCTTGAGCATGTCACCTGATTATCATTCCCCCACCAACCAACCCTCTCAATTTGGTATCATCTGCAAACTTGATAAGCATGCACTCCAATGCCTCTTCCAGGTCATTGATTAAGATTTCAAACAGAGTAAATCCTGGGGTAGAGCCTTGCAATATTCCACTTGCTACAGGTCTTCAGGTAGGATATATGACGCACTAACCCTACACTGTCTCCCATAGTATTCTGGCATTCAGGTTAAGATACTGTAGCCTGGATGGAAGGATAAATAAATGGGTAAAAATGTGACTGCATGGACAGGTTAGACATCAAAAGCCTTGCTAAAGCTGAGGTAAATAACATCTATTTTTCTTCTCTCATCCATAAACCATCATTTTATCACAGAGATGACCAGGGGTCAGACAAAATTTACCCAGTCATCTTATTCTCCCTCATCTCCCCCAAAATGTGCTCCAAAAGGACTCAGTCCATGATATTCCCAGCGACCAAAGTGAAGTTGATTAGTCATTAGTTCCCTAGATCAGTCTGAAAAGACCTTTTTCAAGATAGGTGTAACATCTGCCTTTCTCCAGTCATCAGGAATCTTCCCTAATCTCCGTGATCTTTCAAAACTAACAGAAAGTGGCCTTACAAGGATATCGTCCAGCTCTCTCAAAAGCCATAAATACAGCCTCTTGATTCCCATGGACTTGTAGGGGCCAAGTTCTCTCAAATAACACCTGATTCAACCTTCATCTACTGCTAAGTCCTGTCCTCCTTGAGTTCCTTCGGTAAGCTCAGGGACCTGGGATATTTGCTGGTGAAGACTGAGGGCAAAGAAGGTACTGAGTATCTCTGTCTTATCTATTTATGCTGAAACAAATAAATCTCTAAATCACCCAATCTATTCAGCAATACGCTCACATTTTACTTATTCAGTCTTTTACCACTAAGGTAACTATAGAACATTTTCTTGCTGCTTTTGTCATCCCTTGAAAATATCGATTCCAGGTTTTCCTATCGCCATCCCTAAATGCCTATTCAGTGTTTCTAAATTTTTCCTTGGTAGCCTGTCCCTATTTCCATCTTCTGTATGCTGCCCTTTTCCTTTGGAGCACTGTCATATGTTCCCTGTTTAACAAAGGTGGTCCCCTGATACATCTACTTATTTTCCTGAGTGGCAGGATGGACAGTTCTTGCACTGGAGGATGCTGTTCTAAAAGCCCCACCAGATTTCCAGAGATCCTTCCCTTCAGATCTGCCTTTGAGGGGATCCTATCTACCAGTTCCTAGAATTAAGTGGTCTGTTTTCTCAAAGCACACGTGTGCAATCTGCTGCTCTCCTTTCTCACTCCTATCTGGGTCCTGAACACCACTATTTCATGGCCATTACAGCCAAGGTTACCACTGATTATCACATTCCCAAATGGCACTTCCTAGTTAGGGAATAGCCAGTCCAGCCCTGTGCAACCCCTCTTGGCCCACCCCATATCTATATCAAGAAGTTATCCCTGATACCCTCCAGAAACCTCCTTAACTGCTTGTGTCCCACAGTGTTGACCTCTCAGCAGTTGTCAGGAAGATTAAAGACTCACATGAAAACAATGATCTGTGATCCAGAGATGTCCTTCAGATACTACAAGAAGGTTCCATCCACTTTCTTACCCTGACCAGGAGGTCTGTAACACTCCCATCAAAACGACACCCTTACTGGCCTCTCCTCCAATGCTGACCCACAATCTCTTACCCCTGTTGTCCATCCCATAGCAGAGCTCATACATCCAAGCTGCTCCTTAGCATAGAAGACAACTACCTTCTTTACCATCTCTGACCGTCTTTTCTCATGAACATACATCCATCTTTCACAGCACTGCAGTAAGGCAAGGTGTCCCACCCTGTCTCTTCTATTCTAACAATGTTGTACCTCTGTGACCTCATACATAGTTCTGGTTTATCCTACTCAGTTCATGGGCTGAGTGCATTTGAGTAGACATATTTGAGGTGGATTTCCTTTCATTACTCAAATTTTCATTTCAGTTTTATCATTACTCTTGCTACTGTCACTCTGCACTATGTATTTCAACACACACTTTTCCCCTTACTTAGCAGGAACAAGAAGACATCACTTGGGCCTATACTCAGCCCCCCCAGAGCCATGTAGGCACTCCTGATACACTTCGGGTCTCCTGTGGCAGTATTGTTGGTGCTCACATGGATGAGTAACAAGAGATAATAATCTAAGATGAGCCAAATGAGCCTCAGCAGTTTCTCCTCAAAATCCTTGATGAAAGCCCCCAGCAAACAGCAAATATCCCCAGAAAGCAGGTCAAGTCAGCAGAGGGGGAGGGAGAGAGTCTCCTAATATCTTTGCTCCACAGGAGGGAGTCTCCAAATGACATCACCCACCACTTTTTGGCACCTGCACGTGGGTCCGGCTTGGCCAACTCTGATAGCTGACCTTATCTGCTGGTGCTTTAAATAAACTTATTATTTAATACAAATACTGGTTTATTTTTGTTATAGGCTAGAAACTGGAGAGAAGACTATCAATTAATTTCACACAAAAGCTAAGAAAAGCTGCTAAAGCTGTTCATTTCACCGCAAAGAAGGCTCTTGACTAGAACTGTGCAGAGCATAGAAAATCCATTTTTTGATAGGATTTTTGGCGTTCCAAAATCATAATGCAGCCTATTATGAAATTCTCCAAGAGTCTCTGATTTCTCTAAAATCTTATGAAAGGAACATTGCACAGTTTTCCTGCTTTGCTTTGAATCAGTCAAAATACTTCACCTTGACAGAACAGAAATTTTACATTTCTATGTCAATCTTTAATATCGTATTATAAGAGAAATGTTTTAAAGTAAGAAATGACAAAATGAATAATTATTTAAAAATGGTTAAGGTGTTTTCCTGTATTCTGACAAAAAACATCACTTTGCAATTATTAAAAGATTATTTCTGCTTTTCTTCAAAACAATTGCCTCAATATTTTGTAATATTTTGTATATAACTCTTTATCCCTTCTACATCTAAACTGTCTTTTCTGTTTATATTGCCAGTTCTTCAGAGAAGAGCCTGTCTCTTATTATATCTTTATAGGGCACTTAGCACAATAGACCCTAAATTTAATTGTTGCCATGTAATACAAATAATAATAAATTTGCTTGTGGCTCAAGGCAACTGCATCCTCCCTAGAGTCCACAGTGATAGCTGCAATTAGTGTGAGGGGCGAGACTTCTGACAGGAACAATCTCATAAACCCCAATAGCTTATCACACTTTTTACGTAACTGGACTGTATGTGAAAAAAGCTTCTACTCTAACAATACAACCATAGTAATATCATTATCTTCCCATAATAATGCTTTTAATTGCAACCAGGGCAATAAATATTACAGCAAGTCAAATACCAGTGTCAGCTGCAAATTGAAACCTCAAACCACAAAGCTGGTAGTGTGAGGGAATAAAAGGCAATAGGGCCTACATTTCTAACAGTTGGATACGGTTGCTATTCAATAAAGTGCTGCCTCAATATTGTGTAGATTTTATTTAAAAGATTTATAAAAGATACATGGTTTTTAAAATATCCCACCGTGATTCAAAAGCCTGGAGAAAACAAAGTACTAAAAAGAACATATATTTGTTTTTATGTTGCAATGAATTTTAGTTGTTTGTGTTACATTACTTAATTTGTCAAAGAAGTAGCAGCTGTGTTCCAAGACATATATGTTTGAAAATAATCCAATTGAAGGAAGCATAAGACTGCAGCTTAAAACCACCTTATTTCTTCACAGAAAATATAGTAAAAGTGAATTTTATTTTTTTTTTTATTTTTATTTTTTTTCCATTTCCCCCACCCCACACCCCACCCCAGGATAAATCATTCAGCTCTCCCTATAATTAAAACACTTCTCCAAAGTAAATGAACTCTCTTTTGAACTTTCTGAAGGACAAAGAGAAGGAAGGAAGTGTATGTGCTCTGGAAATATGGACTGCATGTGAAGGAGGAGAGAAGCTCAGCATTTAATATTGGAGAGGTTGTTTGAACTGGTACAATCTAACTGATTTGCAAACCTCAGGGGAAGCACTTTTTTATGATTCTTGTAGGGGGCTAAGGTTTTTTTGTTTGTTTGTTTTTCCTGTTGGCTTTCTTTTTTGAATTGCTTCAGGGATAGCTCCTCTAAACCCTAGGTTTTGCAAGGAGGAGAGAACTGGGCTAAGTATCAGCACAGCTGAAGGTGGGATTGGTTGGGAACAGAGATCCTCTGATCCTTCATTAGCATATAATTTCTTAGGAACCACAAGCAAATGTTACAATGGAACTAATTTTATAGGAATAGGAAAGCCCAGATACTCCCTTCACAAGCCTCTCTTGGTGCATAGATAAAAAGGAAAACATTGCAGAGTTAAACATGGCAGTATAGGTAGAATATCATCCTACAAATCAAGGATTAATTCTGATGTTTTACTAGGCAGGAGATAACAATCTTCCCTAAATTCTGCAGAGAGCGGAAAGTACCCAGATTTCCTACAATCAAGAAATGACTTGTTTCTTATTCTCAATCTAAATATGACTTTGACAGTGAGTTCACTTTCAGGAAACCAACAAACCAGACTCCAACAGCCGTCACTGTAAATCCCAGCGTTTGAAGGACATTTCCTTCATCCCGTTATTCTATTAGGTGTGATTTTGAATCATTACTCCTTTCAAAATGTTCATATCACTACCCTTCAGCTGGGCATTCTTTTGGAATTAATTGCAAACTTCGAAAACAAAACAAAACAAAAAACTTAAGATATTTATCTATTTTGAATCATGAGTTATTTTAGATTTTTTTGCGAACATTTTGATGCTTTCAATATTTATTTTGTTATACAAATATTCCTGCAGCATGGACATTCTAGTTTGTATCTAGTGCTAGCTATTATCATTCTATAGCACTGTAAATACTTGCAATGCATAGGACAGAATTCTTATGTGTAGATTTAGGTACAACCTCTGTCACCCTCAAAGCTACTTTTCTTGTTCTTAGTCATGTTGGTAACTCCTACAATTTGAAAACTGGCTTAACCAAATAAATACATAAATGTGTCACAGAAGGATAGTTCAGGAAAGAGAATGAGTGAAACTGGAAATGTTCTTGGAAAACACATTGAAGTAAATAACCAATGTTAAGCTGTTATAAGAGAAGATTTAAGAAGCTACTAATCAGAATAGACAACAGTGCCCTAGAAGAAGAGAGAGACCATGGAGTGACATCCCTCTTAATAAAGAAAGTCCAAAGCTGCCAAAGCAGATTGGAATTCCACCAGGAATGAGTTTGTCACCAACTTTGAAGGGAATTACGTTATGTCCTGTACATGTCGGACATAAGTAGAATTATATTAGATCAAGCCTTCTGCTCCTCCTCTTATTACAATATCATCACAATGTTTGAAGTGTCTGAGAATGCAACGCAGTGCAAATCTTTAATAAGTTGATTTGCCAGGTGCTTGTTTAGCAGGAGGCATATAATACTTTTAGGTCTGAAACGGAGGCAATTATATTGACAGGACATGATTGGCTGTACCCTCATTTTTTGGAATCAGAGATGAACAATTTAGATATTGGCTCTCTGAAGAAATTCTGCGCATCCCACCTGTTCATTTTATTAAAACAGTGACACCTCCATAGGGGTGAGTTGGGGAGTATTGGTCACAGAAGGAATCACAGTTTGGTATATCTGTTCATATTATCAATTAAACTTCCTGACAACCACATAGGGAAGTTAATTACTAGGAGGCAAATTAACACCTTTGCAAGATAATAGAGAAAACAATAATTATGTTAAGAACTCAGGGGGCTAAATTTTCTTGGCCTTGAACCTGAAGCTATGAACACCATTTTAAAGAAAACCACTGCTCTAGAGCTCTGGGGCAAATAGTTTGAACCGTGTTGATTGAAGTCTTTATTCACAGTGATTAAAAAGCACCTTCAACTGCCAGTGAGTCTTTTCAGACATTTCACAAGGAGTCTTTCAATTAAGATTTCAAATGAGACTCACTTTGCATTGCTATTGGTCTATTCTGGTCAACAGAGAGGCAGACTATGCTACCCAAATGACCTGTGCAATTATGCCTCATGTGCGCTGCGTAAGGCCTTTAGACAGGCGTGTTCTCTCTTCTGAATCAATAAAAATGAAGCTTATTAGAGAGTAAGATTAAATCTGTTGCTTTTATAACAGAAGAAAACCTTCAGTACTCAGTTTTAATTTCAGGTTTATTTATTGTAGCTTATGCTACATGCATATGAGTTAAATACAGTAACAGAAAAAAATAGTAATATGTCACTGGACTACAGTAAGGGAGAACTTTTAGTGGAAATTGTCTTCACTGCAAATGGCAGTGTGGAACCCTAAATTTACCGTCTGTCTGTAATGCAAAATCAAACCTTTGCAGGTCACAATGTTATTTAAGAATTGGAATCTCAACTTAGAGTCTGAAAGTCAGTCTGGGCACTTTTCTTCCATTATAATTGCAAGAAGTTTCTTCTGATCAGATGTATATATAGCAACATCTATGTTTGATCTGACATTCCTAAATTAAACCTGCAGTTATCTCTTTCCTTTGCACTCACTTTTAGTTATTTGGAACAGGTGTAAAAGAGACATTTGGTATATCAACTATGTTTTTAAATGTTTGTCTTAGAATGTAGATTCTCTGTCTCTCTGTCTCTCTGTCTCTCTCTCTCTCTCTCTCTCTCTCTCTCTCTCTCTCTTCTTTAAATTGAAGGAAAGTTCTTGAGGAACCCTACAAACACCATGATAAATTTACCTAGTGATTAAAAGGCAATCTGTAAAAAAATACATCATGGTAGTTTACATGAGTTATGGAGGGCATTGTTTGGATCATAGGGTTGTCATTACTACTGGTAATAAGGGAGAAGGCCAGAACCCAGGCTGAGGTACACACAATGTAGTGAATCTGCAGGCTTGGCAGATGGGAAAAAAATTAAGTTTTTTACTTGTCAACTAGGTGACTTTGATTTGAAGATAGCAAGAGGTAATAAAAAGAAATCCCATTATGCCCATTTTTGCTAAGGCAGTTTTAGAAAGAACTCGTGCCAGAGGAATAGTAAAAATCAGTGGCTTATTGGGATGGCAAACAAAATTATATTAGAGTTTCCTGACTAAATAGAGGGATTGTTAGAGTTAAGCATCACAGTATATATTCAGGCTTGCTGGAATCATCCATCAGAAAGAATCTGACACACTATAATCACAGCAATGTTTTAAAGTGCTTGTCTGATGGAGAGGAAGAGAAAAAATGAACCACATTACTGACACTGGTTGCATTCCTTAACGCACTATGGGATGATATTAATATAATTCAAAATTAAGATGATTTCTGAAATTCGGCTGATAACATATTATGAAAAAAATGTGAAAAAAAATGAAAATGCTAGTATTTATCTTATAATATAAACTTATTTCACCCAGGTTTATTTTTATCTTACACTTGGATTCACATTTTTCTTGAAGATTTGGATTTGTCATTGGCTCTCATCATAATGCATTCTGTCAACCAGATGTCTAGGATTTCTGTCTTCAACACTACACTCTCAAATTTAATTTTACATTTTAACTGGCTGGTTTTGTATCTGTTTTCTTTCAGTGTATGCATATATATATATATATTTTGGTAAATTAAATAATTCTGATTGTTCCGGCTACTTCTGCTATTTTTCAATTGTTACTCAAACTGACTGAAAAAAAAAAAAAAAACCCTCAACAGGTGTATGACATCTAAGAGTCTCTCCATCCAAGAGTAATGACTACGAAACTCTCTTCCTTGAGAAATAGTAAGAGATCTGTGTAGGTTTTGATATCAAATATGAACATTTGCTATGGGTATATTGACTGTGTGACTCTCATACATAGTCTCTGACTTTGTTAGCAATCTTAGAATTGCTTTTTTAAAGCTTTCCATGGGCTCAATAATCATAAAAGTAATGTTACCAATCTGTAGCAAATTCATAAAATAACTGAGGATGAATAGAATTCTCCCCTGAGCATCTGCATTTCCTTGCCAACGCCAATTGTAAGCTCTGGTCTTGATTTTACTGTAAGACAGAATTTTACCATTCTTCACATCCTGGGTGTTGGAAACCACCTTCACTCTGAAAATAGAGATCTTCTAACCTTCACAAGAAATAGTAGAACAATTTTGAAGCCTGGAGTCAGCACATAGTGCTAAAGAGCTGTAGCATGGCCACAAATGGCCAATCTGTGTCTTAACAAGTCTTGACTCTAATGACTCAGATGTCTATACAGCAAGACAACCACCAGTCCCAAAATGCAAAGCATGAACTGAAACATATTCTGTCTTTCAGTAGTCTACAGTAGTTAAAAACATTAACCAAGTTTGCATAAAGTTTCAATTGCCTAAGGTCTAGGTTAAGATTAGAGTGAGGAGATTAACTCTTCACTTTCTCGAAGACCGTCTCTGGGCTTCTGCTGTGCTTGGTTTTAAAAAAATAGCTTTTCAAATCTGGGAAAAAGATGTGCTTAGCAGAAAGATCCTTTCCTTTTTCAGAATTAGCATTTACAGTATGTTTATATTTCATATGGAAAAATATGAATTGAAGGAGAAGAGAGTTCTGAAAGTGTGGCATCAAAATGTGGTGCTTTTCCATTAATATGATGTTTTGCAATTTTGAAGATGGACATAAAAATTAATGACACTTTTAAAAGGATAATTATCTAAATCTCACTGAAGATTATGGCAGAACATGGTGGAGATGATCTCTTCTATTACTTTGTGTAGATTTTGCATGAAAGTAATTATACAAGATGCAAATGCTACCCCCCAAAAAAAGAATGGGATGCCTGAACTTCCTCCTTTGCAGTTTTACTAACATTTAATTCAGTAATAAGCTTATCACCTACCCAGTTAGAACCTACTTTTTTCAACACTTTAAATCCAATTCTTTTATACAAGGGATTTGGGGAATATTATTACTTCAATAGCTGTAAAGAAATGGAAAAATGTAATTGAACTGAGGAAGCAGGAGTGTAAAGTCTCAAAAGCAATCTTATGCTGATGCACAGAAGAAAACTTTGGTAACTTTGAAGGTAGTGTTATGCATTATCTGAGGATTCAGATTTAATTTATAGTGAACCTTTCAAAAGTATGGATTTTTTTTTTTTCAGATTATTTTAAATCACTATGAATAAAGTGTAACCAATGCTTGATAGCAAAACATTCTGGAGTTATTACGGAATTATGAAATGACCTGATGATGAAGTTCAAATCCAGTGAATCCAGGGACTTAAGATGAAATATGTTGCTAGAGCAATTCGGTTTAGCTAGTACATTGCAATCAAAGAATGGAGAATGTATGAACAATGAAAAAGTAGTTTCAGCAAATACTAGTTTGAAAGTTAGCATCAGTTGACTTTGGCTGCATTTATACCATTTTTACTTTCTGTGATACTGAAATTTACCTTTTAAAATATCTTTATAAGGCAGAGGTGGTAGTCAGAAGAGTGACTAAAAAAAACGAACTCCACATTTTAAGAACCAAACTTTGGTGGGTTTTGTTTGTTTGTTTGTTTTTGTTTGTTTGTTTAAAGTTGTAGAGTAGAAGGATATATTTCAAAATATTTACAAGAGAACTTTTAATGTCTAATTATGTTTGTGAAGACATATGCCTGGTAGCATAAGAGTTTTTATGTTCAGTGTGTCAAGTTCTTCAAGGTCCTAGATGGTTCTGGCTCTGGTCCATTTAAGCTGATGCCTAATATTTAAGAACACAATTCAAATCCATGAAGTTAATGGAGTACAACTGATTAAATTAAGCATATAGTTCAGTACTTCATTAAGTTAACTTTAAGCCCAACTATGACAATAAGAGGTTGATGAGATCCACCTGTCAGAGAAAGGGAAGAGCATCTTCAGTCACAGGCTTGCCAAGCTGGTGAAGAAGGCTTTAAACTAAAGTTGCTAGGGGAGGAGAATTTCAATCAAACCTACTCCTACGTGTTTGATGCCAGTGCTAACAATAGATGCCCAGAGCCTGGAGAAGGACCACAGGTCAGAGGGAGAATACCTGAACAGCAGCACAAAGGAATTCCACTGTAGCCAGTAAGTCAGCTACACTGGGGGCCCAACTTAAATGCCTCTATGGAAATGTACATAGCATGGGTAATAAATAAGAAGAAATAAAGTTGTGTGCACACCTGCAGGGCTGTGGTATTACTGGCATCATGGAGGCGTGGCGGGATGGCTCCTATGACTGGAATGTTGGAATGGAAGGATACAGGCTCTTTTAGGAAAGACAGGCAGGGGAGTTGAGGAGGGTGTGTTGCCCTCTATGTCAATGACCAGCTGGAGTGCATGGAGCTCTGCCTGGAGACAGATGAGGTGTCAACCGAGAGCTTATGGGTCAGGGAAAGCAGGGACAGGTGACATTATAGTGGGGGTCTGCTACAGACCGAGTGGGTGAGGTCCTCTACAGACAGATAGGAGCAGCCTCATATTCACTAGCCCTGGTCCTCATGAGGGACTTTAACCACCCCAATATCTGTTGGAGGGGCAACAGAGCAGGGCATAAACAATCCAGGAGATTCCTGGAATGGGTTGATAACTTCCTTCTCCAAGTGATAAAGGAGCCAACAAGGAGAGGTGTTGTGCTGAATCTCATTCTCACCAAGGAGGGGCTGGTGGGGAACGTGATGCTCAAGGGCAGCCTTGGCTGCCATGATCGTGAGATGGCAGAGTTCAAGATCCTTGGGGCAGTGAGGAGGGTGCACAGCAAGCTCACAACCTTGGACTTCAAGAGAGTAGAGTTTGGCCTCTTCAAGGATCTGCTTTGTAGAGTACCATGAGATAAAGCCCTGGAAGAAAGAAGGACCCAAGAAAGCTGGCTAATATTCAAGGATCACCTCCTCCAAGCTTGGGAACAATGCATCACAACAAAGAGAAAGTCAGGCAAAAATGCCAGGAGGCCTGTGTGGATGAACAAGTTGCTCCCAGCCAAACTCAAACACAAGAAGAAAGCCTACAGAGGATGGAAGCAAGGACAGGTAGCCTGGGGGGAATACACAGAAATTGTTTGAGCAGCCAGTGATCAGGTTAAGAAAACTAAAGCCCAGATAGAAT
>VXAL01008739.1:0-17007 GCA_013399475.1 Chauna torquata
CGCGGGCGTGGGCCGCGGGATGCTGCCGCTCTGCCTTCTCCATGGCAACGCCGCCCGGGGCCGCGCCGGCCCCTGCTCGGCCGCATCCCGCGGGCAGGGCGCGACCCTCGGTGCCCCCCACCCCACGGATGTGTCCCCGAGCAAGGGTCGGGGGGGGCCCTGCCCTGCGGCCGCTTTGGGGCCGCCGAAGCGTCCGCCTGCGCTGAGTCCCGGGCGCTGGGGTAGAGCCCCTCGCTGCCGGCGCTCTCTGCTCCGAGGTGGGAGCGGGGCTGCGGCCGCCTTGGAGGGCGAGCGGTTTGTGGCTCCGGCACCATCTCCACTGGGAATTCGGGGAGGTTGGGGTCAGGGGCGCGTGCGGAGAAAGGACGATGCCCACGCTGCGTGCGAGCCTCGGGTCTGGCACCCGCTGCCGTCCGCGCTCGGTGGCTGCGGTCAGATCCTGCCTGGATGGCTGAGAAGTCGTCGGCGTTGACGCCGGGATTTCATCCGTGGGGTCTGCCTGTGAGCGGCCCCGCTGCCTCGTGCGCCGGCGGCCGCGTGAAAGGGGCTTTTTGCATCTTTTTTGCATCGAGGTTAATTTAAGGCAAAGCCGGATGAGAATCCTCCTCCCATCTGAAGCTAAGCAGGTCGGCTGAGCGCTGGCTTGCGCCTGCTTGGACGGAAGGGCCGCGCGCGCGCGCGCGCGCTGCGAAGCGGGGCGCGAGGAGCTCGCCGAGGAAATCGGCGGTGGGCAGGAGGCGCCGGGGCCCCACTTGCAGCACAGGGACCCGGGTGGCTTCGGCCAGGCCCGAGCGCTGCAGATATTCAACACCGTGCAATCAGCCAGCTTCTCCCTGGTGCACCGAGAAGGACAGCAGACAAGGAGACAAGGCTTTTTTTTTCGTTTTTTTTTTTTTTCTTTTTTCCCTCCTCTCTAGAGGTTGATCCTGATACTGCACACAGAATCCGGTGGTGTATGTGTTAAGGCCGCCTCGGCGAGCCGCAGCGCAGCCCCGTTTTCCTCCCTCAGCACAGCTGCGCTGCACGGTGCGGTGCGTCTCAAGGCGCTCGGCGCTCCCGGCGTGCCCCCAGCGAGGGCTCGGTGGGTCCCGCAGGCCGCACGCCTCTTTTCCGTCGGCTTCCTTTCCCCCGCTGGCCGCTCGCATGTCCTCGCGGGCCGGCCCTCCGCCTGGCCGCGGCCCGCACCTCCACCTGGCCGCTCCTCGGTTAATGAGTGACTCGGTCTCCTCCCGGACCAGCCGGTCGCTGTCTGCGGCCACCCGCCTCCTGCGCACGCAGGGAGCGAGAGCCAGAATGTGATCTCCGACCACGCAAGGTGGGACAGCGGGACAGCAGGAAGTGTGGAGGCTTCTTCCTCCTCCTCCTCCTCTGGCCGGGTCACTGCGTGCAGCCCAAGGTGTTTGGGGCTGGCGGGCACACAGGCAGCTCCACGTCCCGGCCACCGCCCCGAGGAGGCAAACAGGATGGGTGAGGTGTAAGAGCAGCACCGAATCCGCTGCCCTGGGCTGGAAGCAGAGTCAGACCGGTCTCGGCCTGAGCCGGCTCCTTATCTGGCCCTTTGTTTTCGGGAGGCAGCAGGAAAGGCTCCACAGATGGGAAGAGCAGGGGACAGCCTCTGGGACCAGGTCTGGGACCAGGTCGCGGTTATCTCCTCCTGCTTCTGTTCTTTGTTTTGGCTTCTTCCCCCTCTTCTCCTGAGCTGTCACTGTCGCCGTTCGCTCTGCCGCTGAGCGACTCCTCCTTCGCAGAAGGCCGGCGCGGCGCTGCGGGTGGTTTACCTGCTGCCCGGAGCTCCTCTTGTTCCACATGTGTCCACCATCCATCGGCGCTGGCTCGCTCTCGGCTTCGAAGCCGCTGAAAACCAGCACGAGGAGCAGGCAGTGAGGTGCCAAGCAAATATAGGTGTGATGATGCTCTTAGGAACCAGCAGCCACCACCTTTGTACTTAAAAGGGTTGTTTTGAGGGATCCCACCTAAGCTGAGGTGATAACCCCTGCGTTGATCCTGCTTGCAGGGGCTGTAGCAGCCCAGCACGTGCACAGACAGCGAACGTACCTGCTGCGTTTCAACCAGAGGGTAGCTGGCTGGTGACACTGGTGGATACGCTGCGTAGAGCAGGTGGTCGTCATCTGCCCATCCTCCCGCTGTGCCGGTATGCGCCAAGCTGCTACTACATGGCCGCTTTTATCTCTGAAGTATTAATAAATGAAGCTCGCCTATTTATGTGAGTCTTTTTAAGAGGCTGGCGGGGCTGCCTGGAAGGCTCGCTCGGCACTGCAAGTATCCGGGGCTTTTTTGTGCGCGCTTCAGCAGTAGATAAGCAAGGGCATCCAGCTGTCAGCTTTGGAGATTGCCAAAGCCTGCTCAACGGGATTTCTGCAGGCTTCTCTCACAAACGAGGATTTTGTTGGGTGCTTTGGTTTCTGACTTGATGCTGGTAATTAAATATCTCAACTTGGCTTCGAAAAGCTGCCGTGGATTGACTGGTGAGGCCATGTGAAGCAGGGTGCGCTCATTCTGCTGTAATTGAGTAGCACTTAACTACAGTGTTTCAGCCTGCATTTTTTTTTTTAAATACACATTTTTGTATAAGTAAATCTCTTTTAAAAAGGGAAGAAAAATCTTGCATTTTACAGCTGTTCTATTAAGCCTGCATGGACCTGCTGGGACAGCTGTCTTTTTGCAAGTTACGGTAGTCAAATGCTGTAAAATTCAAATCACGCCTGTACTGATTTTTTTCCCTCCTCTTTAAGATAGTGATATGTGTACTTTTCACTTCTGCATCACGACAAACATCAGCTCTGTGCTGAAAAAAGAGATGATCTGAACAAAGAGCTGAAAGTCAGGGAAGAAATACTGAGTGTCTGATCCTGACTTTGACATTGGTTAAATCTGTATGGCTTAGCATATAGGTTACTTATCCTATGTGCTTACCATACTAGGGGATGGGAGAAACTATTAGTAAAGGTTTGGAAAGCAGTTAAATATGCCAGCAGTAGCTTTTTTGCATATTGCATTTGCAATTTGTTGTTGGTTCTTCTTTTTCCTGGTGCCGCCTGATCCATCTGCCCTCCTGGGAGATGGTGCTCGGTGCCCCCTGTCCTCGTGGTGTATCGTAACGTTTTGGAATATGTTGAAGAACCAGGAGTTCTGGGGTAGCGTAGAAAATCTCAGCTCAGTGAGTCATAAAACTTTTGAGTCTTTGTGGCCTCTGAGAAGAAAACAAAGGAGGTGGAGATGAGAGAAGCAGCCTGGCTCACCATAAATATGTGGTTGGTTACCTGGAGACTTTCACGATGTGAGCTGACACGGCTTTGTTCCATAAGTGGTGTGGCCTGAACGCCAGCTACCTGAATTACAGCAAAGCAAAATAACACGTGAAATTGTCTGAGCATCTGCCCGTGCATTCCTCCTGGTGAAGTTAGGTGGGGTCATTCTCAACGGTGTCCCGTCCCGCGCTGCAGCGAGCTCTGGAGCTCTCTGCGTGCTCTGCGTGAATCACCGATCACACTGGTTTGTTAATTCTTCCTCCGGTGTTCAGTCCCCAGCCTCCGGCTTTTGTTCTGAATGTGCTGAATGAAAGAGCTTTGTGCTGCTGGGAGCACCTGCACTAGAAAGTCAGTTCCTAAATCAGCCAAACGGATGGGGTGGCCCAACCTGGTGGCACAAATTGATGAGTCATTGTTATTGTGACTCATTAAATTACTCAATAAATTACTGCTCATTGATGAAGTTGCATTGATGGTCTTTGACAGACAGTGCAGAACATTGCTGGAGGGGCAGTCGTGGTGGCATTGGCCTTGCCACCGCGGCACGCTCCGGTCCGTCACCACGGCAGAGCTGGCCGGTGGCAAGGCGTTAGGCTGTCGGGGCTCTGTTGCTGGTGCTCATTTGTTCATGCTTTGTATCTTCCTGAAGGACAGGGTGGTTGGTTTGCTGCCGTTTGGATGTTTTTGTTTTGGAGCTCTTGTTCTCAACTCTTCCAGACCTGGCGCTGAGGACAGACAGCGGTGCATCCATAAAGTGATCGGTGAGGGGTGACGTGTTGGTGGCATCTTCATCCTCCTGAGCCTGCCCGCTGCCGCGGCATCCTGGTGGGAGCGTGGTGCTGCCGGCCTCCAGCTGCGTGGCGAGCGTCCCGCAGAGAGCCGGGCTCCCCGGCGCTCGCGGGGCCGTACGGATTATTGCAGGGTTACTCGCCGTGCCAGACAAGTGGCTTCATGTTGCGCCTTCTGCATTCCTTCGGGTGAGCATTACTTAGCTATGCACTCCCAGCTACGTGCTGCTCACCTGAATCATGTCTTCGTGTGTGCACAGGTTAACTGCCTGAAAGCCTGGGCTGTCCTTCTCCGGGCTGCTCCGGCAAAGTTCAAGCATTTTTACAAGAGGGTAAACGAAATAATGCACAAAAGGTGTGGTGGGAGGGCTGCAGAAGTGCCCGGCTGTGTCTCGGCCGTCCCGGTCCGGGTGGGAGCGCAGGGGTGGATGCCTGGCCGAGGAGAGCAGCGCTTCTTTGCGTGCTGCTCCTGTGCTCTCTGGGTGACGTCTCGCCTCCGAACCCGGCGGCAGTCCTCCCATTGCCGGGGTGGGAGAGCTGGCCCAAGTCACCCCATTCCCGGGGTTTGGGCTGTCACCAGGAGTTTTGCACTGGGGCTCCTCGTCCCTTCTTGTGCGGGCAAAGCCCTGGCTGAAAATCAGTTGTGCAAAGCCTGAAGCAACCCATCAGCAGCCAAGCACCGGTGCCATAAAGAGGGAGAAGACCCAATTAATTCATCAGACCTGTGCCCGGGGAGGATGCAGGGTGCAGTGGGACCTCTGGGCGCTCATTGCTCCCTGCTGGCAGATCCTGCCCCGCGGCATTGCGGCGGGGGAAAGGCAGCTCGGAACCGCGCCGTTCAGAGGCTGACTTCGGGGAGCCTCGCATCAAACATCAGCAGCTGGGCTCCCTGCCAGTATACCGAACTTCACTGCGTTTGGCAGTTTTTGGGAAGCCTCTGTGGGGTGTGGGTTCCTTCAGCGCTTTACAGGAGCGAGGGTCAGCTTGCCTGCCCAGGGGAGGTCCTGCGGGCATGCGGGGCATCCTCAGTGATGAGATTTGAGGGTGAGCTATGAACAAGCAGGAAAAGTGCATGCCCGCTTCTTGGAGAGGAGCAAAACTGCGAATTGCAGTTGCAATTGCAAAGGCTGCAAGCTGCAGGGCAGGGGAGCTGGCGCTCGGAGCTCGCCTGGGCTGTGCTCTGCACCCCGGAACAGCTTCGCACCACTTGAGCTGGGAGACAGGACAGTACTTGTCCTAAAAATCCCAGGAAGCTGGAGCTTGAGAATGGGGGGTGCAGGAGGATGGAGGAACAGTCTGGGGTCTGTTTCCCCCACCCCAAACCAGCAACCCGAACTGGGCTCCCGTGGCACGGCCACAAGGCAGCGTAGCCTGGGTGTCCCCTGGGTTTGCGTGCTGTTTAGCTTAGGCTGCGGTGGGTCTGCCCCGCTGCTTCTCACCAGTGCTCCATCCCTGCAGGCCTTTCTGAGCCCCCTCCGAGGCTGCACGTCCCTCTGACCGTCACCTGGTTGTGAGTCGTCCTGGTTTGTTTGTTTGTTTGTTTGTTTCTGGATGCCTGCTCCTTGCTTGGCCTCAGCGTCTTCTAAACCAACAGCTTAGGGGAGCTGTGGACTCTCGTGTGCCGTCCTGGAGAGCCCGTGGTAGCTGAGGTCCGGTGCAGCCGTTTCTTTCGAGGATGCTCGCGAGTGGCTGTAAACCCCTTTGTGCAAAGCTCTCTCCCCCGGAGTGTGCCTTTCGGATGCGGGGTGATTCCGGCTGCCCCGTTTGGTTGGCACCGTGCTCCTTGCATGGCACGTGCGCAGCGCTCGGCTGCCGTGCTCCTGCCCTGCTTGGGGTTTTCTTCCGGAATTAGGTTCTGCAGCTGGCTTTGGGGCTTCTCCCATCGCAGTCCCTGCCTCCGCTTGCGTGCAGGGATGTTGGTGGGGTCGAAGGTCTCGGGATGGGATCCTGGGTGTTGCTCAGCAGTGCCAGGCGACAGCTGGGCAGCAGAAAAGCTGAACTTGCAAATCTGCTCCGGTAAGTCACGCCAAGGACTGTTTGAACTGCTGTAATCTCCCGTGCCTCCAGAGCAACCCTGTTTACAGGAGGCGGTCCTTCAAATGTCTGTCCTGACAGCTATTTTACGTAAGTCATTTGCTTACTGAAACTCTCTGGCTGGAAGAGGTTGGCTTTGAGACCTGACACGGCACTCCCTTCCGCACCCATCCCCTCGGTACAGATGCGTCCTGCAGAGCGGCTGGAGGCTCTCTGGGGACAGCTCAGTTCCATTTTTAAACTCCAGCTCCTTTTATCTTCTGTGGAGACTGCCGTCTGGGAAGTCACGTGTGAAATCGCTGGTGGCTCTGGAGCCACAAGAAGTCATTACCCATTACACAGAGCAAGAAGATGTCAGGAAAAATTTTTGGAGTGTGCTAAGTGTTGTAATCCCTACAGACAGTTTACCTTTGGATCTGGAGTTGGAAGCGAGTCTTTATGCTCATGGTTTTCACGCGTTTACTTTTGTACTAAATGCTGCTCTTCCACTCACCAAGTTCAACATTTGCCATTTCTTCATCGTGAGTGATGTGGTGGTGATTGTAGGTGCGTTCAGACCGCGGTGACGTGCGATGGGTTGTGCTATGGATTGTGCAGGCACAATTGGCTCCTCAAAGAAATCCTACGATACTTTGACCTAAAACTGAAGCAACTTGAATGCAAAGTGGTGCCGTTTGGTCTCATGGCTGTAGCTCTGTTGCCTCATGTCCCTTTTTGTTCCCTTTGCCTTGTGTTTTGGGCTGCATCTTTCATTTTGGTGGGAACCAGGGGACAGACTGCCTCCGTGGGGTATCGGAGAAATTGAGGACCCCGGGGACCCAAAGGGCTGAACTTTGGCTGCAGCAGTGGGCTGTCATGAGGAGGGAGAAGGGCCCATGAAAAATGGGTGCTAGTTTCTCCAAGGGAGGGATAAAATCCCACGCAAAGCACGTGCAACGTTCGCCTTGTCAGGTGATGCCACGGGGACGCCGTACCCAGCCTCGGGCTACGCTCCAGCTCTCTGCCCTGTAGCGAGCCCACCCACGTGGGGCTGCCGCAGAAACGCGCGGAATTGCGACCTGCCCCTTGCAGAAAGGCTCCAGCGACGCTGCTGTGAAGGTCCCGGTGCGGCGGTGGGCGCTCGGAGCGTTGGCCGAGCCCTTTAAAGCTTGCCATCGCCCTCCTCGCAGGGGCTGGCGCTGCTCTCGGCTCCAGCCCGCCGCGGCGCTGGGAGCTCCCCTCTCCCTTGGGTGCAGCTCTTCCCACCCAGCAAAACTGGCTGGGATCCGAAGAAATAAACAGGCCTCCCACGCCGGAGCAGGGAGTCTCGGGCTGTTGCACAAGGCGGGAGGCTGTAGGCAAAGAGCCCTTTCATCACCTGGCTACCTGCGCTGCTGCTGCTGCAGCTGGCTTTGTGGCGCAGGCCGGAGGCTCCCGGGGCAGGCTGTGCGCGGCGAGCCGCTGCCGGCGCTCAGCTAGCCCCACGCCTGTTAAATGCCCACGGGATTGACTCTTCCCCTTCCTCCTCCTGCTTCCTTCCCGCCCCCCCCTTCGGTTTTCAACACCAGGTACGTGAATAAATCATCTAGGATGTGATCACACAGGAAACTCACTTTTTTTTTTTTTTTTTCAAGCAGCCAAGTTAGGAAGTGAATTCAGCTCTCCAGGGTTTCAGTCCTGTGCTTTTTAATCACGAGGTTCTCCGTCCTTTCAACTCTGTCACTGGTGAAATGACGTTTCCTCGGCCGCATTGGCTTTTCCCTTTGCTACTGCAGACCTTCAGAAACAATAGCTGCTGGAGCACTCTTCAAGAAACTGAAATGGGTGGTGGTTGCGTGTGGAGCAAGAGGAAAAATGCGGATTTGATCTGCATTAGATCTTTTGTTGTTGTCGTGTTTGCTGCTCGGCTATTCCTTTTCTTCAAAGAAGAGCAAACCCCTTGTTCCTGCAGAATTCATAGCTTCTAATTTGCTCCTTGTTGGAAGTAATGTGCTCAAAATCCTGCATTCCTTTGTGCATCTTGTCTTTTTTTTTTTTTTTTTTCCTTTTTCTTTGTCAGTGGGGGCTTATGGAGTATAATGGGCAGATTAGCAACTGTATTTGTGGAGTTACCCATCTTTGTGCAGGTCTGGCTAGAAACCAATTAAGCTTGTCTTGATCTCTAAATGAGATTTTTGTTGAACGTCTTACCCAACTGCCTTTTACATCCATTAATAGCGGGTGGGATTAAAATAGCTGAACGAGTAAAGATCGCGTGTTGGATAAATAAAAAGCGTTGGTTGCAGGGAAGTTCCCGGGGATGTGTACAAACCGGTGCCTCTTTGTTCAGTGGTTTTGTAGCTACGTTTCTTGAAACCTGGCGTTAAGTACATTTGGCTACGGGCGTGCAAAGCCCGATAGTATACGCAGCGCAGGGGCAGATGCAAAGCTGCAGAGTAAATAGGAAGCTTTCCATGGGCTGCGTTACCGTGGCGGTCGGAAACACCCATCAGTGCATGTCCCCAGAGCTCTGGGTGGCTCTGAGCGAGGAGGAGGCTCCGCAGGATTGCTGCAGCCTTTGGGTCCCTGGAAGTGCCCTGGTCTGGATGTGTTTGCTGGAAAGCTGCTTTTTAGCCTGGGAAAAAACCCAGCAGCTTTCCAGGTGTGGGTGGCAGCCGGCAGCGGGGACCCGTCCCCGCATCCCTGCCTCGATGGGGTTTGCCAAAGGCACTGGGTCACTCTGCTGCTGCAATGAAAACCCGCCCGGGAGCGGGGCTTTAGTGCAGCGTTTTTGAAGAAGACCGGCTAAATAAAGATGCCTTTAATAAACCGTGCCTTCAGGGAACCCTTACATCTTGTCCCAGACTGTTTCTGCATCGAGATAAGATTGTGGAGCAGCTGGGTTTGTACTCTGCTTGGGGAGGTGTCGGTGGGGGAAGGGCTGTGGGATGCTTTCAGGGTGCAGACATTCATTATTTCTTTGTTTATTTACTTGATGTGTAAAGCGACTGCAGAGAAGCAGCACAGAACCTACTATCTTCTCTGGTGAGCACCAGGCTTCTCTGTTGTGCCCAAATGGTGAGAAGCATAATCTGAAGGGAAGGAGGGAAATAAAACTCTGGGCAAACTGCTCCCTTTGTTCAAAAGGATCCGGTTTTCCCCATCCCGACCCTCCTGATGGCCACCTGACTGTCACCGCCCTGGCACGGAGCAGCAGCATCTCAGCATCGTGACTCTGTAGCCCAGAAGCTCTTAAATTACTTGTGGAAGTGTTGGGATTTTCCTCCCAGTATAAAAGTACCTGGTAGCAGCCTCAGAGACAAGGGTTTAAAGAAATCCCTGGGCTGAAGCCCGTGTGCCACGTCGAAGAGGATGGTCATCCCCCCGTCATCCTCGTGTAGCACACGGGCTTTGATGCATCTCGGCGCGGCCAAGCCGGAAAACCTCAGAACAAAACAAAAGTGTGAGATGGTTTTGGTGCTTGGGTGGGGTGTGATGGAGCTAGGGGGGAAGGTGGCACCTTGCTGATGGCTGAGCTGGTGCTGCACGGTGATCTGACGTAACGTGGCAGGTGATGTGGCTTCCCGGGAAGAAAATGTGAAAATAACTGTGTCTTCGGTCACATCTGTGTGTTGTGACTGCAGCGAAGAGCTGAGGGATGAAATGTTGTGGGTGGAAATTAGGCAGGGAAAACAAACCTTTCCCTAGAGCAGAGCTCTGGAGACTGTGAGGGAAATGTCCTCATCCTCCTCCAGCTGTCCTGGCTCCTCCTCTTCCTCCCTTGGGGCTGAAGGAGCTGTGGAGGTCACCGCACCTCATGCCAGGGTCCAGACGGATGACACAAACCCTTGTGAGACTGCGCCGTGCCCGAGGCTTGGAGAACCTGTTGGACCTACTCCACCACCGCCTCGTTGTGCATTTCCCCTTTCAGGGCTTTGCAGGAGCTGGTCTGTTCCTCCTCCGGGGACCGCTGAGTTGTGGAACTACAAGGAATGCATTTGCGTGAGACATGGTCGGTGGCGGACGTGAGCTCCTGATGTAGCCAGGCTGAGCGCTAAGCTAATTTAATCTGCGGTGGACCCAAACTCCTTTATCTTCCATTCGAGTTAAGTATACCCTTGAAGTTGTGGTTGCTGAGGCTAGCTCCAGTTTTGATTACGCGAAACAGGCTAACACGGCTCCGAACAGACCCAGGAGGAGAGTCCCGCGCCAGGGCTGGGGGGGACAGGGCACCCCATGGCCAAACTCTGTGTTACCTCCTCCTGCTAACCCGTGTCTGGCCCATGCTGTTGGCCGAGATGTGGGATGCCTGATATGCAACTGCGTGGACATCTCTAGCTGTGGCTGATGTAGGTTCTAGAAGCAGTTGGTCTTGCAGTGCGGCCATAAGCTTTTGTTGATCTTGCATGTTTTGGGATTTGGTGGTCATGCCACAGCTACCTGGGCATAGCTGGAGGCCTCGGGATGGAGAGAAGGGCAGGATGGAAAGAAGGTCTCCAATGTTGCTGGCCTCCCAGAGGTAGCAGTGTAGTATTTCTGGATGCAAAGGAATAAAAAGCTGTTGGTTGGCTTGAGCAGTGATTGGAAGGAATTTTAGAGATACTTGAATGCCTCCTGGACGTGGTCCTGGGCAAGCTGCTCTGGGTGGCCCTGCTTGAGCAAGGAGGTTGGACCGGAAGACCTCCAGAGGTCCCTTCCAACCTCGACCAGTCTGGGATTCTGTGTATATTAGTCCAACAGTCCTACCTGGGAATTTGTGAGCTTGTCACGAAGGCCAGCAAGTTGTGCCCACATGCGTGTCAGGGGCCTCTTTGCGCCTCAGTCTGTCTGTGCTGGTGCGCTGCTGGAGCCTCTGGTTGGTCTCTGCTGGCTTTACCGCCCGAGGCTTGTCTTGTGGGATATCATCTGAGATTCTTCTGCATTTGGCCTTGCAAGAGTCCTAGAAAGACCAAAAAGTCGCAACAACAGGGGAAAAGTGCTGCTGCATCTTCCCCTGGAAGTGTAAGGGCCAGCCTCAAAACAGGGAGTTGCTTTTTCTTTCCAGCCCCCTCTGCTGCAGGCTTCAAAATTACCGAGGACGCGGCTCACGAACCGCTGGTTTAACGAACCAGCAGCTTCAGGGTCTCCGACGGAGGCAACCTCTGAGTTAAACAGCCGCGAGTGATTCGTGGCTGTGTTTGCTGCGTGCCGGTGCTGCGCTTTGCAATGCAGTTTGCCGTTTGCTTATCTGCGGCGTGTGTGTGACCACGCTTATCCGTGGGCAGCCCCTTATCTGCGCGTGTGCTGGCAGCGCGGTGCCGCGGGCCGGCCCCGGCTCTCCTGCACCTCTGCCCGCGCCCCGCAGCAGCCCGGCAGCCACCCGGGGCAATATGAAGTATGTATATAATATAAATAGATGATATTAATATATGTCACGGTACCTACAAGAGCCAGCCGGTGACCTGAATGGAGGGCAGGCTGTTATCCCTGATTTGGCTTGCATAAGGTGGGGGAGGCAAATTTTAGATAAAAGCAGGGGGAATCAGCTTTACCCTTGGAAGGTCAACTCATTGACTTCTTTGGTGGTGTGCGAGTTTGTTGGTTAAGAAAACAAAGGGAGGGCTTTCCAAGAGCAGCGCAGTTTGCACTTTGCGGGTGCCTGGGGAGCTGAGCAGCTCGTGGCCGGGGTGCCTCCGGCAGCGGATGGAGCTCGTGCTCCCTCCTTGTCCCCCCGTCCCTGCCGCGGGGCAGGACGCCTGGGGCTGACTCCAGCCCCTGGCTCTGCCGTTCCCCCTCGGCATTCGACACCTTTCCCAGCAAGCACAGGGGTTGGTGACTGCGGACCGCACGTTGTCGTGCAGCGTTGCGTGTCCCTGCGCGACACCCCCGCGCCTCTGCCTGGCGTGACCCCAGTTTCAGAGCTACGCTTGCGCCTGCTGTGCGTTGCCTCGGCTGGGCACGGGCGGCGGCAGAAGCACGCGGTGCTTAGGGACGTGCAGGCTTGCACACCCTCCTCCGGGTACCTGCTCGAGGCGTCAGGAGCACAGAGCTCGTCTCAGAAACGCAGCAGAGCGCGACCGTCCCCAGTGTCCTCCTCTATGAGCGTGGCAGGAGCCCAGCGCTGTGGTTCTCCTCCCCGTCTTTAATCCCTTTTCCTGCTGTTTCCACCCTCGTCTTCCCATAACGTGAGCGCACGGCTGCCAGGCGCGGCCGGGCACGCTGCTGCCCCTGGTCTCGCGGGCGCTCGTGGTGAGCGCGGTTTCTGAGGCAGCGCAATTAGGAAGCGCTTGGGCTGCTCAGCCAAGAGCTTGCGTGAGGCACGCGCGAGCTCGCTCCCCAGGGCGAGCGTCCCGGGCGGCGTTACTGATACAAATGCGTTCAATTTTGCTTTCTCACCATGTAAAGAGGATGTTTTCTCCGTGCTGTCCCCAAACAGGGTGCTGGGGACAGTGGGGTGGCCGTGTCCTGAGGCAAGGGACAGTGCCACTGCATCCAGGTCTCAGCTCGGTTTCCTAAATATTCCCTGGGCAGCTGTGCTGGGTGGCACGCGGGCAGGGCGGTGCGGGTGCCCCAGCGCTGGTCCCCAGGAAAGAGGCGCTGGCTCCGCTCCCCAAGGACGCACGCTCCGTTAGCATCCATCAGCATCTCCTGCAAAACGAAGGCGGGTGGGAATAGCAACCCCTTGATCATGAGCGTAACGAATAGATACGACGAGACGGGTTTGTGTATCAAAATCCTGGTCCGTGCCAGGGGGGCTGGGTGTGTTTTGGGGAGCGCGTGGCGGGGCTCGGGTGGCTGCGAGCAGTGGGGACGGAAACACAGCCGTGTGCCTGCGTGCCCTGCTTGCGGAGCTCGCCGCTCCCGGCAGCCCCCGCTTTGCATCGCTGCAGAGGTTCGCTGCCCTGTGTTAAATCTACGCAGATAATTGTAGTTTTAATATCACCAGCGGGGGAATTCGTGAGAGGCAGAGGCGTTCCTGCAACGCTTCTTGCAGGTACAATCCTGTGGGAGGGCATCCATCGTTACTCAGCATCTTTGCTGATAATTTTAAAAATAGATCTCAAGTTGATGCTGATTTATAAACTGGCAGATGATCTGAAAATGGGGGGCTCGGTAAATGGTTCCAGGTGGTGATTTGGAGCTGCAGATAGTGCTTTGAGTCTCGATAAGCTGCACTCACTCCTACAAAAGGCACTTTAATGTTGCCGTATCTGCCTGGGAAGCAGCGGCTCCGGCCGCGGGCACCGCAGCGGGCTGGCAGCAGGGGCCGTGCCGGTCCTGCGGGTAAGGGGCAGCCAGCGGTCCTGGCGCCAGCGTTGGAAAGGGCTGATTTCACTGATATGAGAGCGCACAGAAGTGACGCAAATGCACAAAAGCTGAGGAAAATGCTTTGTGCTGGGGAAATAGAAGAGCTCCTCTTACGTTTTATTCAAGAAACTAAAAAAATCCAAGTGTACGTCGCTTTGTCGTGGAGGCGGTGGCTGAGCATCCAGTGGCTCCTCAGTCTAGCAAGGAGCGTGCGCCTGGAAGCTGAAGCCAGATGAGTGCTCTCCCAAACAAGGCATAGATATATGCCTATACATATATATATATATATATTTTTAGCTGCGTTTAACAAACACTGGCAGAAAAAGGCCTCATCCCTGCCTCGATGACCTGGGTCCCTACTGGCTGCGCTGGGAGGAAGCTGGTGCATGGGTTCGGGCACTGCCCTCTGCTTGGGGGGGATGCTGTCACCGCAGCCGCCTTCACCTCCAGACCCCGCATCCCTCAATCCCGGCAGCTGCAGCCGAAACGACAGAGTGCGTGGAGAGCCCCTGCGGATGCTCCGCTGGGCAATGGTGATTTTACCCACTTGCTTGCGACAGCCACCCGCCGAGCCTGCCTGCCGTGGGGCAGGGAGACGGTGACGGGGTGAGATGTCCAGGTCCATGCTGGCCTCTTCTGCACTGTCCTCCTCCAGCCCCATGAAGCTGTGGTAGAAATGTCGTCTTTTAAAGGGTGGTTTCTCCAGGAGCGTGGGACTGAAATCAGGACTGAAGCTCCCACAGCGCTGCTGCCAGCCCAGCCGCATAGCCCTCATTTTGCCTTGTCCTGTTGATCCGAAAGAAGTAATTTATAAGGACGTTATCCATGAGTCAATAAATCCATCCGTGCTTCTGAAACCTGGGAGGTTTGGTTTGCTCTAGATACGGAGTATCTCTGTCCTGAATTGTGCCACGAAGCCCTGCTTTTCGGGGAGCACGCTGAGGGTGTCTGGCCCTGCCTGGTCCCTCCGAAGTGAGCATCTCCCAACGTGGGCTGAAGGGATCAGGGCGGGTGTAAGTGAAACAGTTTCTCTAGGTATGCGTGTGGAGCTTGAGGAATTTGTCCCTGTGCCAAGCAATTCCTGATGTTACAAGTCTTGGGGAAACCAAAGCCAAAACTAAAGGGGGGAGGGAGCGGTCGCCTTTTGAAGGAAACTGGGGCGCAGAAATCGCAGTTACAGGTAAATCTGCCTTTCAGATCTCAGCGTGGCATTTCCTGTCGGGAGGAATTGGAAAATTCCTGTTGCACCGCACCACATCCCCTTCCGAAAACTGCTTCTGCAGGCCAGGGAGCGTGCGTCTTTTGAAAGCGATACACGCATGTTTGTTTAAGGAGCCTGCTGCAGGACGTGCCTGAAAGAAGAGGGCTCAAAACCACAGCTTTCCTACACGTAAAGAAGTCAAAGATAACACCGCCATCCCCAAACCCGAGCTTATTTCTGTTGCCTTGTCTGAGCATCGTGATCCAGCGGGGCTGGAGCAGCGGTCGCGGGTGGGTCCATCCAGTTGCCAAGCCCCAGGACCTCACCTTGCTTTATTCTGCACACTCTGTGTTTTTGGGGTGTTTTGTTTTGCACAGAGGGGTGCAAGCTCGCTGTCATGGGCAGGAGGTGTTTTCTGGCCTGTCCTCGTGGTGCAGCGGTGGTGTGGGAGCTGGTGAGCCCGCCGCTCCATCCTGTGCTGCCTGCACACCCAGGGACCCTCAGCTCCTCGTTCAGGGCGACTGCGAGATCGTTTTGTGGCTCTTCCAGATCAGAGCTTGCGCTGGGGGGATCCAGAAATGTTCCCAGAGCCAAAACATGCCGCGGCAAGCGGGTGTGCGCGTGGGCTCTGGTTCTCATTTCCTTTGTCACTGCGGAGAGCAGCTGAGCTGCACACGATGTTTCAGCAGGATGTCCCGTCTTTTGTTCCTCGATATTAGAAAAGTCTGTGTGTTTATGTTTAAAAGATACATGTTTTTAACATTGCCCTTTCTGAGCTGTGTCACTTGGGATGCAGTGCCAGGGAGGGACGCTGCTCGCAGCTGTCTGCCTGTTGCGCTGGCAGCCGTGTGATGGTCTCGTCGGTCTGGCGATGCTTGCGCTTGGGGGAAAAACAAGTGTTGGCAGGGAGCGATCCAAAACCTCCTCAAACCTAGCTAAAGGGTCCCCCTGAAGTCAACAGGTGTTGAGTAAGTTTCCCAGCACTGGTGGAGAGTCACAGCTGCCGTTGTTTGTATCGCAGCCCGGCCCAAGCCTTTTAACGCGTGCCCACCTTGTCTTTTCTGTCCCCGTGTTCCATCACGCTTGCTGGCATGGTGCGGTAAAATCAATGCGGCTTTGGTGGTGGGGCTGGGTGTGGGATCACTGCTTGCAGCAGGTTTCTGGGGTGGCTGCTGCCCATCCTCTGGGATGGCGTGTGAGGAGCGAACGCGAGGTCGAAGCATCGTCGTGCCCACACCAAACCAGAGCAACCGTATGAAGTTGTCATTTTAAATAATTGCCACGATGGTTTCTCCTCCGTTTCCTCCCCCCGTCCCCATGTTCTTCCCCTGGCACCGTGTCCCTCCCCACCCACCACCCAGGGCTGGCAGGATCTGTTCAAGATTTGTGTTAAAAGGCAAATTTTATGTATGTAATTAGAACGTGGTATTGCTGGGTGGAAATGGGATTCGGTACTTAATGCTGCGACTCCTTCTCATGCGTGAGGGTGAACTGATTGATTACTGAGGTTTGAGATTAAATATTCCCCCGAGCTTCGCTGGTATTTAATGTGGTAGGGGGAGGGCAGGGAGAAAGGGGGAAGGAAAACGATGCTTTTCCTCCAAGGCGAGGAGAGCAAGGCAGTGTCTGCTGAGCATATCCCCTTGCCCTGCTCTGGACGCCGTATCTGCTGCAGTAGAGGCTCCTGGTGCTGCGGTCAGGACCACACTAAACCAGGCGCCTTGCTCTGTGCCCGCAGTGGTGGGCGAGCTGCTGGTGGGCTTTGCTGGTGCCCCTCACCACTGCATCGAGCATCCCGTCGCATCCCGTCACGCTGCATCCATCCACGCGGCTCAGCTGCACCCGAGCCCAGCAGCAGGGCGTACCTCCTGCCCACCCCGCTTCTCCCCAGAAGCACGCCTTATTTATTTTCCTTAATTTCTTTTAATCCAAAAAAGCTCTATTTTTGGTTTTGATGGCCTTTAGGGGAGAAAAAGCCCAGTGTGCCACTCCCGAAGCGAGCGGTGGGAGCCTTGCCGTGCAAGCGCGCGTTGGAGAAACCCATGTTTACCCGCTCCAGGAACTTTGCTTTCATTGATGTCTAATTTTAGCTGATGGCGACGGATCCCTCCAGGGTACTGTAGAGGTTTCCTATCGGCGTAGACCTTAAGAAACACGCATGCAAACAAAAAGCACTCGCTTTTATTTTTGCAAATTCTTTTGGAAAGGGTGTGACTTATTTTTGCGAACAGCAGAGGCACACACTGGCTTTGTTCTGCTGCAGTCTGGCGGGGTCGGGTATTTCAGGTCTTCCAAGATTTAATCAGAATAATTAGTTACTGTCTGTTTATACCTTCTGTTTTTGTTGCAGGGTTTCCAAAGGGCGTATTTATCTTTCAGAGTGCTGCCTAAGTGTCGCTTAATCATTAAGCATCTGATTTCCTCCAAGTTATCTGTCATGCTGCTCATGTAAGTAAATAAAAAAAAAAAA
>VXAL01008739.1:17056-32790 GCA_013399475.1 Chauna torquata
TGGTGGATTCTGCCTGGGGGGGGGTTGGAAAGATTTTCCCTGCTGGTGATTTCCCTGCTTTAAGTGAGTGCTGTGTTTGGTTCCCAACCCCTCATGCGATGATCAGAGGACTGCCTGTTTTGATTGGCGCTTAACGACCCAGCCAGCTTAATGAGCTTGCTTTCAGCCAAGCCTTCATGTATACCCCTGTAAACTGGCAGGATGTGTGTTACTCGGTGTCATTTTGGAGAAGAAAAGTGTCTTTGCAGAAATAAAGGGCTTTTGCTTTCCCTTGTACAGTTACACCTTTGACTCCTTAACTCGGTGGTATCCCCCTTATAAAAATCACAGTTCTGGCTGGAAATAAATTAGCTCTATAAGTTTGCCAGGACTGGCAGTCAGGTTGTTTTTCAGCTTGTATGTGCACGTTGTGTTTTGGAAGGGGAGACAGCGGTGCATACATTTCCCCCCTCCCTAATGCAAGAACGACACAGAAAAACACTGCAAAACAGGAAAAGAGGGCTGGAAAACCTCGCCACGAGACAGGTGTGGTGCTGGAGCCACCCCCGATTCATGCACAGAGCCTAAATGAATAATGTGGTGTTTTTCCTTCAATATCTATCACTGCGGTCTCGAGAGCAGCTTGTGCAGGGGCCAGAGCAATGCTGGGGGGAGCAGGGCTGATGGCGGTACAGAGGACAATGCGTGGGGCTTGATAATTTGCCTCTCATTCTTGGTTTCGCTTTCTTGGGAAACCACGCTAGTGGTTAGGAGCAGCAATGCCTGCTCATCGGCCTCCTAATTTATCGTGTCAGATGTCCCGGGTGTGAACCTCGGGGGTGAGGGCGCGGGGCACACACTGCTCCTGGTGATGGATGTAGTCCTGCAGCCTTTTAAACCCAGAAGCTGCCATTACGATCAGCTCCTCCGCTCTCCCATGTGATGCAGACCATAAATTTTCTCTGGCTGGCTTCTGTCCTGAGGTCAGTAACTGCGTTTTAATTAGCCCTTGTCAGGGATTACGGATGTGCTGCGTAGCTTTGCTCGCTGCCTTCCCATGAAAGGGCAGGTGTGAGTGCGAGGTGGGGCCATCAGCATCTGCCCGGCTTCGGTGGCTTCAGGAGACTTAGCGAAACTTGCTCATGTGGAGGCTGAGCTCAAAGTCCATCTCCTCCTCATACTAACTGGGGAAGGCTGTAATTCCTTTGCATATAAGGAAGAAGTTTTTCACAATGAGGGCGGTGAGGCACTGACCAGGCTGCCCAGAGAGGCTGTGGGTGCCCCATCCCTGTGCTCAGGGCCAGGCTGGATGGGGCTGTGGGCAGCCTGGGCTGCTGGGAGGTGTCCCTGCCCGTGGCAGGGGCTGGCACCAGGTGGGCTTTGAGGTCCCTTCCAGCCCCAACCACCCTGTGATTCTAAGATGGTCCCAAACCACTGCGCTGGGGCATGTGTTAGACCCCATGCCGCAGCAGAGCTGAAGCAGGTGTGGGAGGCAAGCATTTCCCTGTCAGCACAGCCACTTTTCAAAGAGAAGTTGTCCCCTCTAACAGCTTTTACCTAATTGCTCTTTGTGTGGCGTTGGCACGATCCTGGCCCCGATGGCCGCGGTTTCCCCATCAGAGGTGACAGTGATGTTAGAGGATTTCTGCTCGGCTCTCGCAGCTGGCTCCAAGTTGCTGTTGCCCTCACCCTTTCTACTCAGGTGGGAAGTGTCCAGTGGGATGGAAATATCCTTAAAGAAGGCTGTCAACCTGAATTTTTCTGTGATGTTGACCCAGACAGAAAGCTGGTGGAGGGCCCCTCTTTCTGACAACACCTCCCGAAGCACCCATGATGTGCAATGCGTAGTGCTGCTGTTGGCTCCCCCAGAGCTGGTGGGGATGGAGGGTCTCTAACCCCCATCCTCTCCTTGCTTGCCTGCCTGCTTCACTGTGGCTTTCCCAGGTCTGCTGTGATGGCATTTGGGAAGAGGTTGGGCTGAGGGAGAGGTGGGAGGTGCAGAGGTGCTGGGACTGGAGGAGGAGTGGAAATACGGGGGAGTGAAGAGGGAAGGGAGGTGAGCAGCACCCTCGAGGCGGATGCTGGGAGCAAGAGAAGGCAACTCAGCTTGTCTGCAGTGTTAATGCTGTAGAAGCTGCTTAGTTGAGCGAAGCACTCACTAGGGAGATAAATTTGGCTTTTAAATAGCTTTGGAGCCTGTGAATGCTCTGTGCTGCTCTCCTCTCCTCTCCATGGAGGCAGTCACCTCCTGTCCCCATCTGTTTTAAGACCTGTCTCTGCCTTGGGACACAGGAGATGCAGCTTGTTGTCCCCACGCTCCTCGTCACTCCCGTCCCTTGATTTCTCCCAGCCTGGCCGCTGCAAGCCTCGGCCATTGGGACTGGCCATCGGTTCTCTCTGCAGCGGTGGCCACTGCACACCAGGCTTGGTGCTCACCATGCTGCACCGTCTGGGCTGGGATGGGTTGGTTGGTCTGTCGTCGTCTGTCCTTGAGCATTCCGCTGAAGGCAGAGCTGATGCTTTTTTGGCTTTGCTAGGCTTTTGCAGGAACTGTGCTGGGAGTTTCCTCTGCTTAAGTTGTATTTAATTCCTGTAGAAAATGAAGGTATTTCAAGCTGGTGCCTCTTGGGCCCTAGAATAACGCACCCCTGTGATAGAGGATGCCAAAGGCAGATGCAGATGTGAAGGATGGGGACGCAGAGGATGTTTGCTCTCCAGAAACTTTCATCTCAGTCCATGATGGGGAGTATTCCCCCACCCCATGGCCACCGTGGAGAGACGGGCTGTGTCCCCCCATGCAGCCTCCGTGCGTGCAGGCTGACCGCCGGCCACTCCCAGATGCGAGGGGAAGGTTTGGGACAAGCACACCCCGTTTTCCTCGTAAAACTCCAAACAAGAGGCTTGGCCTGGTTTAGATTTTAAAAATAACTTGCACATTTGGAAGCTAAAGTTTCAGAAGGGCTCCGAATGGGATAATGGCTTTGATCATGGCAGTCTGAGATCAAGGGAGGGCTTTTTAGGTTTGCTGCATCAGATGGAAAATATATTGTGGTGTCTAGACTTTATCATCCTCGAGCAAGGCTTTTTTTCATTCTACAGAAGGTCTAATCCAAAGCCCGCGTAGAGTTGATAGAGTTCCTTTGGAAAGCAGCCTCCTTTGGTGTTTGATTGTGTCCAGAAGTTGAAAGAGGTGGAAATCAGCTTTGGGCTTTGAAGGACTTCTGAGACTCTGGTTTATGGACCCTGCCATTTCTGATGGGGACTGTTGGCATGGGTGGAAGCTGTTGTGGCAGCAGGGGGGAGGTTTGGCTGCACAAGCAGGATCACTTCCTCCCATGGCACTCAGACCAGCATCTCCCTCAACCGCCTTAGTTTTGGCTGTGTGATAACCACGAACGTATACATTGGTGTTCAGAAGGAACTTCAGTGTTTCTTGCTGAAGTGTGGAAAATATATGTTTTTCCTCATTTTATTTTCTATAAGTGTCCTGAAAGGATCAGAGGCAGAGGAATAATTTCCTAAGGTGCTCAAAAGCCCGCCGTGAAGGTGAGGACATCTGACTACATGCATTCACTGACTCTTCCTGAATGTCCATGTGGCAGTTGAGCTCCATCGTGCTGGAAGAGGCCCCACTGAGAAAGCAGCAGCAGTTTTCCTTTGAAACGCTGCATTTTCTGCACAAAGGTCTTGGATGTGTTTTGGCAAGTGTGTTGCCAAAAAGCCACGGGCAACCATCTTGGTGTGTGCCCCAACGCACCACGATACTGAAATACGTCATAAGCCACAAACTAGCCCCAGGCTCTGACGGAGTCACAGCTTAGCTGTGAAAGCTTCTACTGGAAGTTTTGGAAAACATTTGGAACTGTTCTGGAAAATATTTGAAGCAAGGATGTCGTGGCTCCATGTCTGGTTGTTTTCCTTTGCTTTTTCTTTGTGAGAGGGGAGAAAACTGCTGTTGTGTTTCTGTTTTTCCTTTCCATCAATTACTTTTTTAGACATATTTATTTCCGAGTATGAATCAGAGCAAATGCCAGCCTGTAAACAGTTTGTGGTATAAAACCGTATTGAAATTGGGATGGAAGAGACCTCAAGGGGTTGCCTTGTCCCCAAGGCAGGGTCAAGTAAATCCACTCATTGAACTGAAAGGCGATCATGTTTGTTGGGAGTTGTTTTCTTATAAATTATGTAAGGAGCAGTGGCAGAAATCTTATCAAATAATGCTGTCAGCCTGTGTGAGAGAGCCATTCTCAGCTTATTCAAATCATTTGCTGAATAAGTGTTGAAAATGAATGCTGGGTTTGTTCCCAGAGCCACTCAAAGTGATATTCCAGAGTAACATTTTCCGCCTTGGCATTTGCCATAATACTGCAACTTCCGTGGAGAGGGTCTCCAGTGTGGAGCCGTCCCTGTTGTGCCCGATACCTGAGACAGCCAAGACCCCAGAAGCCCCACTGGGATGCAGAGCACTTTTGCTTTGTTACTTGTAAAGTAGATGCGAGTTTTCAGAACCAATAGCCATTCTCCAGATGGTAAAAACAAAAAAAACACCAAAACCCACCCCAACAACAGAGGGTAGTTTGGGATGCACTGGGCTTGCGTGCCCAGCTGGCTGCGATGCCAAACCCATGGAATTCGATGGCAGCCTCTCTCCTTGACATCTGCAGGCTTTAGATAAAGCTGCGAGATGCTGGGCAGTGGCAGTAGAGGAGGACTATCAGGAGAAATCTGTCTGCTTTGAGACTGAAAGCCAAGTGGTGGCTTTCAATTAGTTTCGCATGCATCTTCCTCAGTCCTGGCTTTGTGTCTCAAGTGGTGAATTGAAAAGACTATACACAAGAGCCCTAGCTTAATCCCTCGCCTTTCAAAGGTGCTTTTTTTTTTTTTTTTTTTTCTTTTTTTGGCTTATTGCTTCCAATTTCAGTGATAAGAGGTTCTGAAAGAGGTTCACCTGTACCCAGCTGGATGCTGGCTTGCTTTCCAGCCAGCATTGCATTGGTGTTAGCATCCACGCCACCCAGACAGTGACTGGTTCTCCTTCGTCTCCTACTTTCCCCAACTGGTTTATAGTAGGTGAAAGCAATATTTGTCCATTTTAGTCCATGTGGCAGGCTTGGAGAGCCCCCCCAGCCCATCTGTACATTTAAAGTCAAGATGGCAGGCAGTGTTATTGTTTGGCCAAATGTATGCAGAGATATCACGGCTTAGATTTGTTACAGATGGGTTTCTGGATATAGTGGAAGGCATTCTGCCAGCCCATTTTATATCTGTGTAAAAGTGATTGGCATCCCTATAAATAAAGCTGCTGTGGGGTAATAAATCTAAATATACTTGTTCATTAAATTATTTTTACATCTCAAGTAGGTTGCCATCCTGTTTTTTTCATGAGCAAACCATGCTTTTCACATGTGTGTTTTTCACAGCTCCACAATAAATTATCAAAAATGCAGCTTTGGAGGCTTTGAACGATTTTTTTTCCCTTGGAAGTACATGTGTGTGGACTGTCCATGGGTCCCGTGCTACGGTGGGACAAAGGATCCTCTTTCATCTCTGGGAATGAACTGGTCTCAGAGACTGTTGTAGACAGAGATTCACAAGTGATAATGGCTGTAAATGTGGGAATGTCAGCTCTTTCTCTTTTGGCTCACACATGAGTATGACTTTGTTGGGGTGTTTAGGCCCACGGCCAAGTAAATACTATTTGAGTGGTTTGTTGGTGCTGGGAAGGAACCTCCACAAGCATCTCCATCCATGTCCTTGGGTGGGGAGTCTGGCAAAGGTTTTCTTGCCTCTGTACCATGGGCTGGCTATGTGGGATAGGGGGTCTTTCCACCATGTCTGACCTTCCCCGCTGTCACCTGGGCTGCAGGAGCATGGAAAAAAGTCCCCCAGATTTGCTGTGGGTGCCACCATGAGCTGGAGGAGGTGGTGACGAGTGGAGTCAGAGGGCCAGCCCTCACCACCATCCAGCTTGGTCTCTGAAAAGGCTTGTGAAAACATGGCAAGCTGCAACCTCCGGTTCCTTTGGGTTTGTTTTTCTTCTCCTTTCAAAGCACTTGAATATTCAGTCAGTAAGTTATGAAGCATAGATTACATGTGCCTGAGAGGCAGAGTATCAGCCGCCTCGCTTTCCACAGTAATCAAGTGCATCATTTAAAGTTAACCCATGGTTTTAGCGTAGTTTCCTAATGAAAGGAAGTTGCGCTGTACATCTGCTCCTCTTCCCCCAGTGACAATTCGTTAAGTCTATCAGCTGGTTTTGTCCTCGCTTCCAGATTGATTTTCATCTCCAATATGTGGAACTGCTACAAGTTTTGTCAAAACAGGCATCAGGCTAGAAGGGTGTTGTGGAGATTTTTATTAAGGGAAAGGATGCAATGAAAGCTCTGTCTATACTGGACACCAGGGAACACGTGTAAGCGTTATGAACATCCAAGCCATAAAGAGCGCTTTGGTTGGATTTACTGCGTTACAGGACACCAGAGGACCCACACTGCAGGACTCTGCATAGATACGTAGGTGTTGCAGGGGTGAACGTTTGCCCATGTGGATTCTCTGATGTCTAATAAATGTAAGTTCATCTTGCAGCCTTAATATAAACGTACTTTATACTGCTTAGGTTCACAGACATAAACCTCTTCTTTGTTAGTTTTGGTATTCATGGTGCTGCTTCCCCCACCAGGTGTGGTTTCTTTAACGTAGCAGGGTCAATGCAGTCTTGTAGTGAGTTTAGAGACTGGTAACAATATTTGCATTTTTGACATTTTGCTGGAGCTGGTTGCAGGTCCGTGTGCCATTTGTCATGGCAGGCAGAGCAGCTGCTGGCGGGAGAGCCTCTTAGTACATGCAGTGTTGGACAAATACACCAAGGATGCTGCACGTCCTGCATCTCCGTTACCTGTTACGCTGTGGAGGTAGGGGAGGACGAGCTGCTGATATTTGGTGTCTTGAAGGTGGAAGTTGTATGACAACGTTGAAAACTGGTGTTAAAAACCTCACCATCTTCCATCACTGGAAAGCTTAGCATGGCAGATAAGCAGCAGAAGCAGAGGAGGACCTGTCGAGCTTGAGTAGTGGGTCCTGTGTCCCTGCCCCAGGGTTGCTTCTGGTGCATGGTGGCTGAGTCACGGCTACATGGTGGAGGTGAGAGGCTGGGGTGTTGGCTGTGTCCTGGAGGTACCGGGGATGGCACACAGCTTGGACAGCCCGCCTGTATTTAGCAGATTTGGAAGTGAAATGAATCACCTTGCCTGGTGCAGGCAAGGGCAGAGAGGATGCTGGTCATGGCATGAGCCCTACTGCACATCTGCTGCCAGCAAACAGGGAGGTGGTGGCCTCTGGGAATGACATCCCCATGGTCCCTCCATCCTGCTACAGACCCTGATGCAGCAGGGGAACCCCTTCCTCCCCAAACCGGCGTACGGCTCCAGGTTGGCGCGTGTTACCCAGACTCTGGCAGCCCTGGTGTGGGTGCCCAGCGCACCCATAAGGTGCTTTGGTAGCCTGGAAGTTACAGTGTGACCGGCTGAGCTCAGCACTTCTGGGACCTATCTGCTGGCAGATAGGTCCTGTGTGGGTGTGCAATATCCTTGCGTCACCTGACGTCCCGTAGGGGAAAGGGAGAGACCCTCAAAGACCAGCCACCCGCTTCCCTGCAGGGACACAAGGGGGTACGAGCAGGAATCAATGCTCGCTGTGGCGTTGGTGAGCTGCCAAATGTTTGCCTGTCTGCCTGGTTTGTACTGATAAGTGTCAATACTTTTTTCCACACCTGGTTTTTGTTCTCTGCTTTCTACCACAGCTTGAATTCTTTGCAGTATTGTTTTTTTTTGTTGTTTTGTTTTTCATTTAGTGTCTCATTTTCCCTAATAAGAGCACAGCTGAAAGTCTGGGAGCCCGAACTAAAACTGCCTATTACGCATTACCCGATTAGACGCCATGGTAATAAGCATTTGAACCTAAAGCTAGATTAGGCAGGGAGCAGTCTCGGGCTGGATTTGCATAGCATGCATTCCTCATCCACGTGACGTGTTGGTAAGACTGCTGAAATCTAATCAAGTGTTGGTGTGCTTCGGGTGCTCCTGTTGGTGCAGGGGTTGCTCCCCCCCACAAGGCACTCGCCTCTGCAAAATTGCCTGCAGTTGCCTGGAAGATGCTTTTTCTCCCTCTTCCTGCTCTTACAGCTCGTGTTGCAGTTGATGGGGACAGGTAGCTCTTGCCAGCTCTAAAAATCTGCACTAATGGGATTTTGAAAGATTTTGTCTTTAGAGGCAGTTATTTCAGGGTGTGTTATCTTCCTGTGGCAATCGCTGGCCGTAGTGGAGTGAATCTGGAGTTTTCAGGTACCAAGATCTAGCGTGCAGCTTCTTCAAGCGCTCGTGGTGACGTTACAGCTCTTGTACTGGAAAGTGCTGTGAGGATTTGAAAGCCATTTGAAAGCCGTTTAATTTACTTCCCCCGTGGGCATTCATGAGATTGTGGATGATCTCAGGGTAGTTCTCTCTCTGAGGTGTGTCGTTAGTGTATGTGTTGGGCATGCAAACTGCAGTGTTAATTTGGAGCAATGGGCTGCCGAGGCTGGACGTGGAGGAAAATGTTTTGAGGTGGAGGTAAACGTAAGCTTGTTTTGCAGCAGAGGGATGGACAGAGACTGTCTAGGTCTTCCCAGCACGGTGCCTCAGGCAGTGCTGGTGCTGAGAGCCAAGCAGAAAGCGGCCTCAGCCAGCCAGTCCTTGTGGCGACCTCTGTCTCGTGGCTAAGCGTCGAAAACGTTACCTGAGGGTGTCTGAGCAGAGATGCTCTCTCTCCGTTACAGCCCCGGAGCCAGAAAGCAGCGTCTCCGCTCGCTTTGCTGGGCTTTTTTGTTATTACAGCCATTAGCTGCTTTGTGAGCTGAGCAAATCCGGCTCTCCCCGCTTGCAGCGTTTGCGTGGCTGGCTCCTGACCCTTGTAGCATGGGCATGATAAAGCTCAAATCAAGGAATAAAGGTCAGTTTGCTGGGTTTCAAGCTTGATTAGACCTGCTGGGCCCTGTTTCATCATTAGTGGTGTTGTCTGGGCTGTAATGAAAGATCTATCTGGCGAGTTGGTCAGTGGAAACTGCAGCCAGAAACTCAGTCATGACCTTTTGCTGCGAGAGCTGTTTCAGCTTCAGAGTTGCTAAAGAAATATATGGGGGGTGTTTTGGGGTGTTGGGGAGGCACTTTTTCACTGGCAAGCGGGGTGGACCTGGTGTCAGCCAATAAATCGCCCCGAAGCCAGGAGAGGAGGTGAGCTTTGAAGGAACGGCACCAAGCTGCTGATCATCAGCAGTACCATGAAGCCTTACCCAGGGGGCAGATGTGAAGACTTCTGCAAGACCCCTCCACCAGCAGGACTTGGAAGCCCTCAGAGAGGCTTCATTGCTTTGGATTGTGAGTTATCTGGACTGGTGTCAATGGGGAGAAGTGGTTTTGCTTTGCTGGCCAGAGTGGTGGACTCCAGCCCCAAGCGAGAAGACATCTGCAGCGTGAGCTTGGAGGAGGCCAGGAGTGTCCAGGAGTGGTCTGAAGACATGTGAGGATGAGCAAAGTGGTGGTGTTGCACCACGGGGCATCTCTGCAGAGCGGAAGAGGTGTTTGTCCTGGCAGGATGATGGATGAGGGCAGAGTGCAGTGCTGTGTCCCTACAGAAATCGGTGACATTGTGGCTTCCTGAGCGCAGGCTTGTGCCTGCGGTGGCAGCTGGAAGGGTTTCTCTGCGCTTGTGGGGTGTCTGGAGTGTGGCTGGTCCCGAACAGAGGAACACCGAGTCTGCTGTCTCCAAAAGACAAGATGAAATTAAAAGCTTCAAACACAGTTATCTTCTCTCAGGGTGTCTGAGCCTTTTAGGGGTACCCTTGAGTCACTTTTTCAAGTGGCTTTCAATTTCTTTGCAATTGTGAGGCTGTTTGCTTTCCAGTTTTAATGAAAAGAGAGATCGTTGTGTAAATAGCTACAGGGATGAGAACTTTTGTATTGCAGTTTGTGGTGAGTGCAGCATGAAAACCTGCAAAGACGCAGTAGTAATAATAATAATATTAATAATAATAAAATTCTGTATGTAGCCTTGACAGGGAGGTGGCTGCTGTCACTGCAATCTTGTACCTTCACGGGGGGGTTCCTTACTGCAAGTGTTTGCTCGTGGAGAGAAGAGGCTTGGTTTTTGAACAGCAGCATTGCATCAAGGAAGCTACGGAGATGATGCAGACAGGATGCCTGAAGCATTAGCAGTGCTGCAGATGCCCCATTTGAACTTCAAAGTGTTGGGGGAAAAACAGATTTGGCTAAATCAATGCACAAAAAACCAAAGCCTGTGCATGTACTCGATGTGTTTAAATTTGGTTTATACCAATGCTGCTGATTCTGATACTTTCCTGGATTAAGCGTTAAAATGGCCCGTATTGATTTTTAAATGGATCCCCATGGGATTTCCACCAGACGGACGTTCCCCTCTGGACGCTCTGCTGGGGAAGGTCCATCACTCTGTCCATCCGCGGCGACAGATGGGTTGGCTGGGTTTGGAGCGAGCCCTTGCACTCCACAAGTCTGCGAGAGGAGGATAGTTAGGCAAATAAAACGGTGTGCCTTGATTAAGCTGGCTCCTCTGAATTATAAGGAGATGGGCTTTGAGCAGCTCTGATGGGAAGCCTGCATCCATCCTCTTCAAAGCAGAAGTTTTGCCATAATCTAGATTGTGTTGCATAAAAAATACAATCAAGCCTTCCAATTAGACTCGCCTGCTCTGTTTGCCTGCTTTTCTTTTTTAATGTTTAAATGCAAACAGTCTTTTAGTGTAATGTGATTAAAAATTGCTGCTTTTAGCAGCCCGGTTAGGAGCAGACGTGGCGCTGGAGCTCTCCGCGTTTCCGCAAGCCATTTCTGTGCAGTTCTGCAGCATCATGTCGTGTCTGATGTGAGCTCACGTATGTTATTTTTCGGCATTCATGTGCTGAGGCAGTGGGAGGTATTAGTGCCTTACCGCAAGGAGAGTCGCCAGTGGGGAATTTCTGCCTGATTCTGCCTGATTCTGTCTGAATCAGACATTTTTATCAAGGAATTCTCGACCCCAAATTCGTACTTCAGGGGGAAAAATCAGTCTGGATTAATGTCAGTATTTTAAAATCTTTAAAGGGAAATAAGCATTTCACATAGCTTGTGGCATGCAGGGCAATTGATAGATTTAATGAAGCTGTTGTGTTGGCTTTGGGCGCTTTCTGGACCAGAAGTTTAATGATCTACTCAGAGGTCTACCCAGCAGGGTCACTTTCAGTTAGGTCTCCTGTTTATAGCAGCTTCAGCCCACTTTTATTTTGAAAAAATAAAAACCAGCTTGCTGTACACGACGTGTTGCATAATCACCAGTGACTCTAGTAGCCTCACCTTAAGCGTGGGTAATCCTAAAATCCCCAAACATGAGCCAAAATTGGCCAGTGGGGACTCAGCTGGTAGCTCCTCGATTCCTTGCTGGGGTGGTGGCCCCAGACAGACGTTGCTGAGCTGCTGTGCTGCAGGCGTTTGCTGCAGAACAGCTTCAAAAATCCCGTGTGTGCCAAATTAATTGTGAGGCTTAAGAGAGGAAAAACCTGCCTTCCTTCCCCCCAGTTTTACGGCGGGAGAGCCCGTCTCACCCCAGGGATTACCGCTGAAATGGGGAGCAGTGAAATGGAAAGTTCAGCAGCGAGGCTTTGCATACGATAAATCAAAGTCAGAGCCCAAATATTCATTGCAGGAGCAGGGCTTGAGGAGCGGGAAGGGAAAAAAAAAAAAAGGAATTAAAATAAGGCAAGGCTTTTATTGAACTATTGTTCTCCAGGAAAAGGCTAATTGGCAAACAAATATCCTCCAACAGTGGGAAATGCAGCTCCTCTCTCCCTGTTTGCCAGGCTGTTCAGCTTTTATTGACAAAAGCTTTGCATCATCAAAGAAAGTGCTTGGAGCCTGCAGTGATCGCAGAAACACAGCGACTTAAATCCACATCCTTTTGAGTAAATAAAGAAATATTGAGATGGGAGCGCTCCTTTTGGGGGCTGGGCAAGGCTTTGGCTATCTGGAAAGTGGTCGGGAGGTTTCTGATCACCAGAAAGCATTATACACCAGGGTGGGCTTCATATCTCCGTGTTATCAGCCTCATGGAGGTGTTTTTTAGCTTAGTGTCAACGTTTTTCCCCTGTATTGGGCAAAACCAGGGATGGAAATGGAGCGGGGCTGGATGTCAGCTTGTGACACCGCTGGGTGCTGAGGATGGATCCAGGATGGAGGAGGCTGCGGTGGGGCCACCTCTCGCCACGGGATGCTCAATGGAGCTGTCACAGTCCTCTGAGGTGGCCGAGGCGTCCTGTGCTGTGACACGGGAGTTGAAAAATATTTCTTCCTCCCACCACCAACCCACCCACTTTTATGTTTGCTTCTACAAAAGAAGGACCAGAGATCTGCCTGTCTTTTGGAAAAAGGCACGTATGTGGTTTGTAGAATTGGGTCACTTAGCACCCTAGGGAGTATTGGGAAATATATATATTTATATAGGTTCCCAAACTGGGTCTTGTCGGTGGATACACGCCTGTTGTCCTTGTTCCTGAAATAAATGGCATTTGCCTGAGTTGATCTGATGGAGCTCCAGTGAGAAGTGGTCTGTAGCCATTTAGCGGATCTGGTGCCAGCACTGAGCTCACCACCAGTTATGTTTGCCCTTTGAATGGAGAACGTGTGACCTCTTTTGGTGTTACCACACCACTCACTGTCTGGCTGTCTGGGATACTTCCATCAAGGTTTGGTTTTGATCCTCAAAAACTAAACAGTTTTGCTCCAGCAGCATTTTCCCTGGTCAAACGCATCTGTGTTGAGCAGCATCAATCCCTGCAGCTGTGGCGGTGCAAAGGGCTGCGCGGGCACCCCTGCAGGCATCCTCTCCTTGCACCCAACCTTGACTCTGTGGCTCCCGGGGCAGAGATGGTGCCACAACAGCCAGCATCCATCCACTGCTCTGCGTTTCTGCTGGGTTGCCGAAGCGGGCGGCACTGCTCCGACAATTGCTTTCAGTGGGAGAGTTTTAAGACTGATCACATCTTGCTCTGCTATGTGGATGCTTTTCCCCAGAAAAGTGGATTGTGGAGTCCCCAGCGTGTGTGCTTCCCTGGGCTGGGCGCTCCTCCTTGCTTGCTTGCTGTGCCATGATGCTGCCAGGCAAACACTTGCATGGAAGCTCAGGTGGAAGCTGCTGCTCTTTTCTCTGAACAGTGTCAACAAGTTGTGTACAGACAGAAAAATACAGGCATATTTTGGCGTATTACAAATCTGTGAAACAGGTCGACCATTCCCTCCCTGCCCCTGAACACATAACTATATACTGGCTCGGTGAATAAACTGGTTTAATTTTTCATGCTGCAATCTGAATTTCACCATTGAGTCCCCAAAATGCCTCTGCAAACTCATTTGGCTGGGAGTACAATGTCTTCTTGCAAGACAGCAGGCCCAGATGTATGCTTTGTTTTTTGATGAATGCCACAATAAAAGGAAGGAATACAGAAAGCAGTAAACACATTTCATGCGAGTGTTGGTTTTTTTGTGGTGCCGGCAGATGGGGCGCACAGGGACCAGGCTGGGAGCCTGCAACTGCGGGCAGCTCCTGCCAGAGTCAGGGGCATCGTGCAGCTATCGTGCTGCTGTTGTGCAGCATGTGCGAAATTTGGAGATGCAGACCTCTCTTTTTCGTTCGTGGAGTACGACAGGATCTCTGGAAAGGAGGAGGAGGATCTGGGGTAATTTAGGATTTGGCAGATATATACGTATAAATCGATGATACTGAAGAATTTGAGATTTGCTTATGCTGGGAATTACATCTCTTTGCTGTGATTTTGTGATGAGTCAGGCTCCTTCTGGCAGCCGATTTTCCACGATAGTGGTAAGGCCAGGTCCCAACGTGCTTGCATGCACAGCCGGCGCACTGCTAGCAAAACATCTGGAAACCCCTTTCTGCTCCCAGAGGTGTAGCACTGGTGTCACGGGAGGGCTCCCGAGCTCTGCCCCATCCCGCGTTGCAAGCTGCTGTCTCACAAGTGAATCCTGGGAGGGGAAAAGCTAATCATCAAATGGTTCAAGGCTTTTTGGCCAAGTGTTTTGTGGGTTTTAGATTTTTTTTTTTTTTTTTCCCCTCCTCCAACATGAAAAATGCCTCCTGCCCATGCGCACGTATTTTAACCAAACACAAACATTCCTCTCCTATGCAATCTGTGCATGAAAACAGCTTTATGTCTGAGAAGGGGGTCTGAGGAAGTCTGTGTGGGAGTTTGTGGCCAAAAAGTCCACCTGGTTGCTTTTAATAGAAACCACTGGGGCAGCAATGGGCTGCGTCCTGGAGGTGCTGGGGACGGGCTCCAGTCCTCAGGGCTGCGGAGTGGGAGTGGAGGTGGCTCCCACTGATGCATACCTCTTTCTTAGCTGCTCATCCAAAGAAGGGATTGATTTCAAAGTTTAAAAATAATACTAATAAATAAATAATAATACTTCTGCTGTCTGATCAGATGGGTACTGCATCGCACACACGTTTCAGAGGGCTTGCAGTCAACACTGAAGCCAAGAACAGGTCAGGTTAGCGAGCAGAGCCAAGGAGGGTGCTGGCTGACTGGGGTCTGTAAGGTGGAAAATCAAAACATGTTTTTGATGTTTCTCAGGGGATGCCTCAAACTTACAGCTGATCTGAGCAATGCGCTGGGAGCATCCAGCTTTTCTTCTGTGGGGGTCAGGACTTGACTTACGGTGGCAGGAAAATCATCTCGAGCTGTTTGTTTGAAGAAAAACGATGCAAGGCAATTAATGCGTTTGACGTGCATCGCAGCACTGTGCTGCATGGGTGTTGCTTGCGTGGGGAAAAGCACCGAGGGAGGGTGCACCGTTGCTCAGCAGTAGGAAGGGATAAGCAACAGGAGCGACATGCTGGATGCCAAATTTCTGCCTTGGATGCGCTGTAACAAGTGGTACGTGGTCCAGCACACCCAGCTCCAGTGCTCGGGGTGGGGGTCTTACAAAATTACCTACCGAAGCAGGTCCCCTCCCGGCCACCACCAGCAAGCGAGGCCACTTTGCAGTGATAGAGAATTGTCAGAAAATGTCTGTCAGGCGGGAGCACCCAGCGCTGCACCGAAACTCCGGGGCGGGGACAGGAGATATTTGGCGTGGCAAAAGATGCTGAAATCGGTCAGGGCTCAGCGGAGACGGTCAGCAAGTGTCACTGCACTTGCACGAAAACAGTTTCACCTTGTGAAACATGCTGAAATAAAGCTCCCTGTTGGGAAAGAGCTTGCTCGAGATCTTGTATCCTTGTTTTGGGAGGGGATGGGAGAGGAGCCAGAAAAACAACAAGCTAATATTCATTTTTGATGATTTAGCTCCTAGCTCCTGCGTGGGTTTGGAGGCGGGTGTGAAGAGGAGCGTGCACGCTCCTTTGCGTGCATTTGTGCCCTCGCCGGGTATTTTTGTGCTGCAGACCGCAGCGCTGCAATACCGGTGCTGGCTTCAAACCAGCTTGGTGGGGCATCGGTCGCAGACAGGCTTCAGCAGCACGTTGCTCCACGCAGGCTAATTTAGCTTGCCAAGGAGGCTGCTGAATATGCAAGCAGTAATTGCTGCTGCTCTCCTTTCCTTAAAGCAAAGGCGGAAGCGACACCAGGGTCCAATTTTCTCCTAATGACTGATTTCATTTAAGCACTGCTCAAGGCAATGTTAGGTTGGTGGGTTTTTTTTGAG
>VXAL01008739.1:32809-101997 GCA_013399475.1 Chauna torquata
GGTCGGTCACGGTGGCACCCACGTTGGGGTCCCGAACGTGGGCTTCGAGGAGGTGGGGACACGTGAGCGCATCCCGTCCCAGCTGTGTCGCTGCGTTTCTGCCAGCTGTGGCTGCTGCCGTTGCTTTTGGTTGGTGCTGTGTTTCCAAAGGAGCATCGCCTCCCCGCACCCACCCTCATCTGTGTTTTATGGCTGTTTGGCAAAGCAGGGAGTGGTTGCGAGGAGCACTCGGATTAACTCCTACCCAAAGCTTCGTTTCGCCCTTTGCGGCTTTTTTTAAAGAAGCTGTATAAAAGCCAGCCGAACAACACGGACAGGAGGGGAAGGTACTGGGATTAAAATGCCTCCCTGCTCTTTTGCACCACTGGAATGGGGGGATGGAGCAAACCGGGTGTCAGAGGAGGAGGGCTGGGATCCTGCCTGCTTCGGTCACAGCTGGGGACGTATCCCTGATGCCTCCCTTGCCCTGGACTCTGTTATCACAGTTCAAACTCCGTCATGACGCTCATGTGGGGTTTTGGCATGGTTCTCGAGGACAAAGTGCCAGCCTACAGGGAGTGCCCTGCCACGGATTCACCTGATCCTTCAGGGACGTGGCTCCCGAGCAGCTTGCACAAGCACAAAACCAGCACAGGATGAGTGGAAGCCATCGCCGTATCCGCCCTGTCGCCACAGGATGCAGCCAAGGCAGTGCAGCATCCCCCAGCCTACCTGGCAGGAGCCTTGCCAGCTACATGGCAGCCTCCTGGAGCTCAGAGACCCCCATCTCCTTACCGAAGGCATGGGAGAAGAGACGACCAGTTAATAAGGGTACCACAAACCGTGGAGAGATGCTCCTGAGGTTGTCATTTTATTGGGTTGCATAGAGACCCCATAGACCAGATCCCTATCATAATCAGTGCTTTGTGACCCCACAGCCAAAAGCTGTCTTCATTTCAAGAAATAGTCATCGCTTGAAACATCTCCATCATGTAGCCTTCTGCTGTGTCACAGCAAAATGTCTCCTTTTGTCCAGTGTCAGTTCCAAATTTTGCAAATGCCTTTGGCAGCCATTCTGTTGCAGAGCGTTATGGTTTCACCCAAGTAATACGTGAAGGAGTTGCTTCTCCAACACTTGCTGAAGGGTCAGACATCTCCCCCCAGTCTCCTCTCCTGTCCTCTGGCTGTTGTCCTGGGGCCCTCATGCTCCCCAGCCACACAGTTTGTATGAGCTGATCTCGCAGACATCTCTGCTGTTCTCAGCTTGCAGCTGTGGGCAACGATACCCCAATTCCACTTGTTTCAGTGTGTCCACCTTCAAAACCCCCCAGCCCTTGCTCTGGCTGTAATGGGAGCAGCTGCACCCGAACTGGGTAGGTGAACCTTTGGGTAGGTGGAGTTGGCTGGAGAAGGGGCTGGTGAGCACCAGCGCTGGTAGCAGGGACTGGTGGGGCATCACACGGCTCTGAGTGCTCGGGGCTTGCAGCCCTGGAGCAGCTCCCACCAGAGATGCAAAAAGAGGTTGACAAGAAAATAGCTTTCCAAGCTTGTGTGGCTCTGCTTCTATTTCCCCCCACCCTGGGAATGGGATAAAACTTATTCAAGTCTTCTTGGAAAGGAGCAGTATCTTGTGGGTGCCAGACAAAGGTGTTGCCACAGGTACTGTGTTATCTGCCACCAGTGCCTGTTACTGGGGGATAGTGACGTGATTCCCTTGTCTGGTTGCTTGAGTGATTCGTTATCTCAGAGAAGACAAATTCCCTTTATCTCCTCCAGCTTGCCAAAAGCAAATGTCTTGTAATTAATTAGGTTCTATCCGTATCATTCCCAAACCTTATCTGACTTTCCCTGAGGAACAAAACCAGACGTGGCTATGTGATAGAGCGGGCACACAGCAGAAATGCATCCAGTAGTTCCCGTGGGGGGCACAAGCTTGCAGTAAACCAGCTTCAGCTGAGAGGCACAACTGCTGCTGTCAGTTGTGCGAGTTCCTGGGCAAAACTCGGGTTTCGTTCATGTGCTGTGTCGCTGAGAAAGGGTCGAGCTGAAATGACTCTGGGTGAGCCCAGGCGAGAGATGGAGAGAGTCATCCCTAGGGCGGTGGCTGTAATTTCTCCTCCTTCTCCATGTTACTGTAGTAGAAGACATTTGGAACCCTCGGTGAGCCAAGGTGAGCACCATCACTTGCATAATTGCAGTTGAAATAAGGTTCATCCTTTATAAACCTACACAGGTGCCCACCTGACGCAGGTCAGTGGGGATGACCTTGGTCAGAGGCGGTGCGTGAGAGCCAGGTTGCACTGGTCTCCATCCCGCATCCTCTTCTCCCAGCCCTTCCCAACTGAGCTCGTCCTGTGCACATTTCTACCCCTGTTTCTGTAAAATCAAAGCAGTTTTGGAAGTGACTCAGCCCCATCAGTCCTGTCTTGGAATTTGGGGTTTGGCGAGAAGTTCCCTCAATGACCCTTCCCAACCTATCTTCCCTGGCTCTATATGTATGGGGGCAATTAAATTTAATTTATTCTGGCCAGCTCAATAGTAAAGGCCAGAAGGCACCATTAGATCACAATCTGACTTGAATTTATTGATGTAATTAGTGCTCAAAAGTATACATGGGAGGTGGGAGCAGGACATTTAACATGTGACGCTGCATGGAACAGGTTCCTTTTGCTCTCCTTAGTGTAAGCCACAGGGTTGCAAGTAGTTGTCTTTTTTTTTCTCCTTGAATAACTGATTTCTGTAGAATTTACAGGGAAAAGAGAAGGCTGTGTATCTGGACTATGTTCTGATGAGGCAATCTGCGCTCTCTGCAGCACTCCCAACAACCTGCCAGGAAGCAGTGTTTTGACTTTTATCCATCACATTAATGAATATTCATCAGTGTTCTCAAGGTTTAATGCTATTTGCCTGGTAGCTAACATATTCTTTCTCTAACCATTTTTAGCCTTTGTTGCTAATAACCCACAGCCCACTCAGCCTACATTACAGGGTGGTTTTTTTTTAATTGTTTACGGATGAAAATTAGGAACCTCAATAGCTCCAGAGCTGGAAGCAGATAAAAAAATACCTTGTCTTGTTTACTACATGACTGTCTGCTTTAAAGCCAAAAATAAAATCTTGCCTTTTGGTCTGTCATTCAAACTCCTCATAAAACACCAACAGGAGCGTGTCTCTGAAGAGCAGGTGTTCTTCTGATAAAAGCTTTCTGTACATTTTTGCAAGCCCAAGTCAGAGCTTGTATGTAGCAGCAGGTTTCAAGGACAAGGTTGACGTGGTGTTGAAAAGGGGTTGGAGAACACCCTGTGGAAGGGGAGAATGGGCTGGTTTGGTCCAGTCGGGGAAGCACCCTGACTGCGGGAGCAGGATCACGCCCTGATTCAGTAGGAAGACCAAGTAACCAGACTTTGCACCACTGAGCACATGCAGTTTGGGACCAAGCTCCCATGCAAGGCATGAACCGTTGTGCAGCCACCACCACCATCTCCCCTGCCTTCTTTTCCCTCTGTGACATGATCTTACAAAACCCAAACCTGCAATGCATTTTTTGTTTTCTCCACGTTGGAGGGGACAGAGGTCTGTGTGTCATTAGTTCTTTGTTTCCCTCCCTCTCCATTAACCTTAGAAAAGAAACTGCCCACCAGGTCCCAAACCCCTCCTAAAACCTCATGGGTTCCAGCAGACTGCTAATGGATTTGCTCTGGTGCTGGCTGCCTGGGAGCTGCGATGAGAGATTTCGTGGCAGCTGAAATTCCTCCAGTGGCTGTGTTTTTCTAAATCCAAGATGCTAAATGTGAAATGAGATTTGGGGCTCTCTGAGAAGGGAGGACCCTCCAGACTGGGCGCAGAGCAATCGCACAGCCTGGGATTATCCCACATGAAGACCAAGTAACTGTTCCCACCGTTCTTGGTTCAGCAGATGATTACACCATGTGCTAAAAATATGCAGTCGAAAATAATTTCAAGGGTCAGATCCTCAGTTAAGGCTATGTGGGTAAAGCCTGAATTTTCTGCAAGGTCCCTATTTTGAGAAGGCAGTGTTTGCTGCTCAGAGCCATGCGAGTGGTGGTGCAGGGTCCCACCACAGGTCTGCTGCCAACCTGCCTCCAGCGCTGGCTCTCCGTGGTGCCCAGCAGCTGTTTATTTGGGCATACAAATATGTAGTCAGATGGAAATGGCTGGCTCCAGGGAAATCAGAGACTTCTGTTGAAATGTTGACCTTTTGTCCAACTGTCTTCTTAACTTGGTTAGTAAATCCAAGTCATCCATATTTCAACCTTCTGCATTAACCTTGGCAGTGCGCAGCTATTTGTCCCGTCTCTGAACATCTCAGCGTCTTGTTACACAGAGATAAAACCAGTGGGTATTTAATATATGGATTTAGAAGTCATATATTTTAAGTTTTATAAAAATTTTGTGCTTTGCTGGCTGATTTTTCTCGTTGGGGTGTTTCTCTGCTGTCCTCATTTTTCATAGCGGATCCTCCCCTTGTATTGTTGACTTTTATCCTCGACGGTCACGCTTTTGGTGCAGTGTTTGGCTGGTTCTTGTCATAATCTGTGGGGCAAGGCACAGACCGGCATTTCTGGCTCGCTCGCTGCAGCACGTTTACCCTCCTGCTGCGAGCATCGCTCCCGACGCGGGCTTGAGAAATCAGCAAAACCGAACAAACTGACGGTGTGAGTAATGCCCCACGTAAGCACTGCGTAGGAAAGTCTGAGCTACCGGCACAGTGTGATTTTTATCAGCCGAAATCGCGTCTTGTAAATATTTACTGGAATTCCAAGTAGGGTTTATCTAATTAAAGCCAAGTAAAACTTTCCATGAAAAAGAGCCACCCAACCAGCAACTGCCAGTGGATGTTTAGGGACGTGTTTAAGAGTGGGCTGGAGGTATACAGGATATTTTCGTGTTCTGCAGCTCAGGGCTTCTTGAGCTGCATAAGATCTTCAAGTACTGAGTGACCCTCACTGGGCACCATGTCCCCGGTGCCACCGAGCAGATCCAGCTGCTCTTGGCTGCAGCATCCCAAATCTGCCATCCCCTGTGACCGGACTGGTCGGGCAGCTGGACCGGCTTCCCCCCCATGGCACGGGGACATCAGCAGGGATTTGCGGGGCTTTGCAGTGGTGGCAGGGGGTCAGGACATGTCCCAGCGCGGGGCTGCAAGTGTGGGGACACCAGCACATCCCCCTGCCCCGCTGCCTGCTCCGACGGCATTAGCACAAGGCAAGCAAAGGCGTCTTTTGAATTAGCGTGGTCGTCAAGGTTGCTAGGACTGTAAATGTCGAATCTGAGCAGAAATATTTGGCACGTAAACCGTCTCCGTTCTTCCCCTCTGCGCCGAGCGCGTGGGTGGCTCTGATTCCTCCTCCTCTCCGCGGGACGGGAGCGCAGCGCTGCGGGGCGGCTGCTGGAACCTCCTCTCTCCTCTCTCCCCAGGATCTAGTGCCCAGCAGGGAGGGACACAGAGGATTTCGGCCATGGCCCCCAGGAAGAGGAGCGGTCGGGGGATCTCCTTCATCTTCTGCTGCTTTCGCAGCAGCGACCACCCTGAGATCACGTACCGGCTGCGCAATGACAGCAGCTTCGCCCTGCAAACCATGGAGCCTGCACTGCCCATGCCACCGGTGGAGGAGCTGGATGTCATGTTCACCGAGCTGGTGGTAAGTAGAACACTTTTGTTTTTCTTTTTCTTTTTTCCCCCCCTTTCTAGCTTCCCCAGTGAGGACAAGCTTGGTTTTGTGTTTTCAGGCAAGCTTTGATGCGAAGGGAGCATTAGGGGCTGCTGTTGGGAGCAGTTTTGTGCTGGACCTTGAGCTCTGCTCGTCTCTGTACTGAAGTACTGCCAGTTTGGGGTGGTTTCCCTTTCTTGGTGGAAGCATTGATTTCTCAGAGGAGGTAGCGTCTGGGGGCTGTTCTGGCTTTGCATGCCCCTGGGGTCCGGGGTGATGCAGCAGTGTCAGAGCTGGACAAGCAGCTTTTCCCCTGGAGGTGCAAAGCAGCTTTCCTTGGTGGGCACTCTGCTTTGCAGGAACCCTTGGTTATGGTCTAAATCAATGTTTGGAGACTCAGGATGTTGTTTCTCGGTCTCTCAGTACCAAAACTCTGAAAAAGATGGATCAGAAAAATCAAAAATGTCAGCAAAAAGCTTTGATTTTCTCTCACCTTTGCAAGTGGCTTGTTGGATGGACCAAGAATGCTCCGCTTTGAGTCAGTTCAGCAGTGAGATGGGGTTTCTCCACAGTGTTTCGTTGTGTTTGAGCTGGGAGGTCACACTGTGATACTGGCTGGTCGCACTTCACGGTATAGCATGTCCCATCAGATACCCAGCAGTGTGGTTTTGGTGATCCAGGCTGTTCAGGAGCAAGTTTTCCCCAGACAAGTCCTCCACGGGTGATAGAAGAGGACAGGCTGGGATCCCCATCGCATGGCACACCGCAGCAGGGATGAGACATCCCTGCAGCCACAGCACATGTTCTTGCAGCCTTCTGGCAAAACGCAGCCAGCCAGGTGATTTTCAAAGCATCTCCCCCAAATTCAGCAGATGCAAAGCATCTCCTCCAAATTCAGCAGATGCAAAGCATCTCCTCCAAATTCAGCAGATGCTTCATGCACAGGATGCACCACAGGGCATCGCTGTGTGTGCAGCAAGGCAGGAATAGAGCGGCGCTGGCAGGGACCAGCTGGACCCGGGCGTGCTCTGGTGTTTCCCGTGTTCCGTGCTGCCAAGGTTTTGCATTTTTTCCCAGCTGTGGGTGAGAAGAAGGCTGGGAGGCAGCTGCTGCGCCAGGAGCAGGGTCAGCGGGAGCTGCGCTGGCTCCCCAGGGGCCTGCAGCCGTGTGGGGAGGACAGGCAGTGCGTCCCCGCCATGCTGCTGCACAAGCAGCTGTAACCCCTTTGTTCTTCCACAAAAATCAGACTTTTTCCCAAGCTAGTGCCAAGTGGGAAGGAGAGAGGGGCTGAGCTGATCCCCACAGGTGCAAGAGGGCAGTTTCACCCAAATGGCATTTTGGGATGTGAAGATGCAACACCCCCCCTGCCCCCGTTACAACTAGAAGAGCTCCTTCTTGCTCTCCGTAACCTGTTGGTGCCGGGTATTAAATTTCAGCATTAGCTAAATGGTTTGGAAAGTGTCCCACTGTTTCTGTATAAACCCACTGTGTAACATTTGGAAGAGAGACAGAGAAAGCACTCAGAGGCGCTGGGCCGAGCTTTACGCCTGCGGAGCCCATGTCACTGAACAACACAGCGGCCCTGTCGCTGCCGGGCCTGTCATGCTCGAGCAACCGGGGCAGGGTGGCTTCTGCCTGCTCTGTGGGACTGGGGCTGCCTCAAAAGGGCTCGGTGGGCTCGGTCATTGGGTTGAGGGAAGTCAAAGGGGCTGGAGGGGACCTGGAGGCTTTGCCAGCTCGAGTTGGTCCTTGGCCAACGCTTCCCTTGCAGCTTCATAGTGACTTTTCTGCACCACTTGTTCCCTTCAGCCAGGGCTTGGAGAGGCACGCGGGGAGGATTTCAGTGCTGGATTTGATCACGCAGGGGGACAATACTCCCATGAAGACCAATAACCCAGCAAGGTCCCTGCTCTGCATACCCCAGGCTGCTGTGAGCATCAAAGGGCAAAATCTCTTTCTATTTGGAACCATCCTGCAAAAAATCCTTGAGGCTCTGGGTGTTTTTAAGTGTGCCTGCTCGTCTGAGTCCGAAAGTATCCTCAGCGAGAGAAATTGTGATTGCATTGGGCCAGCGGCAGAGGATGAGGGCTTGGGCTGCCGAGAGGCCTAGGGCAGCACTTGTGTCTCCAAGGTTAGCTAGAAGCTCAATTTGCTTTGCTACCATGTGTTTTATGGCCTGCCCTGTATTATACGGACACTTTGGATTTTAACTGCTTGGCTTTCAGCTTCTGCAGAATAGTTTTGTTTTTATTCTGTGGCCATGCAAGTGCTTCTGCAGAGGAGTGGCTGGGAAATGTGCCCCATTTGCAGCCCAGGCTGCGGGGATGATGTGCCCCATCCCAGCCAGCGACAGAAGCGATGGCTTTCCTCTGGCTCTGAGCACATGCAAATGCTGTTGCTGTGGTCAGTGAAGGATCGCTGTTTCCTCCTGGAGCAACCCTTTCCTTTTTCCTTCCTTCCCCCCCCTGCCAGGGTTGAATGGGCTTTCGTGGGGTATTGTTGGGATGTCGCTCAAGCGGGCGCCGGCCCTGTTTGAAAGGCTTCCCTTTGTCCCCTGTCGTGCCGGGGCTCCGGCCAGACTCAGCCACCCAGGGAGGAGCAGGTGCTGGCAGGGAGGCACTGACAAAAGCAGAGTATTTCAGCAGGATTTGGTGATTTGCAGCTCCCTTTGCTGGGATGAGACTGCACGGCTCTTCTCGCATTGCCACCGCTGCATCCCACAGGCTGAAGTTCAGCAGCGCATGCAGGGCTCGCGCAGCAGCGTGGTACCCCCCGGCAGCATCCATTGGATTTAAGCAGTTTCTACACCTCTATCAGTCCTCCACCAGGATGTTTGGTGTGCTGTGGCACGTGGTGGCACGGGTACGTCCTCGGAGTAACGCCAACGCCAGCCCTGGGAGGCAGCGCTGGGGCTGCCCATCCCCTGCGCCGGCAAGGGGAAGCGTCTGCAGCCTGACAAGCTGCCTTCGAACACAGGGAACAAAGCTGTGCCATCTGCCACAGCTTCTTTCAAGAGGCTCCTGTGTGTCCAGGCTAACAATACAGCGTTTCTTCAAAGACTGAAATCTTGCTTGCATGCTCAGAGAAAGCACTTGCAAAGCTCCGCATAATGGTGCCATATGGTGGATCTTGCCATAACAATCCTCTCTATTTTCTGCCAGCAAGTAGACTTTCCACCAGATGGGTAAATGACTGATGTCCTTTATATCTGCTTAACACTCCTTGTCACTCTGAGGCTTTTAATGAAGCACTGTGTGTGGTGGTGTGCCTCGGCCCTGCGGGACGTGCGCTTCATGGCTGGGTGGAGGCGCGGAGGGGCTGAACGGCTTGGGCAGGGAAGGTTGGCGCGAGCCTGGGCAGTCTTCAGGAGGGCCCAGGACCCCTCGGGTGTGTTTGGAGGGGATGAGGGGGTAGGAAGAACAGGACACCTTTGTAGATGTGCTTTCCATCACTCTTGTTGGACGAGACAGCCAGTTTGTAACCAGTATCCATGTTGAGTTACACATTACTGTGTCTCCCTTCCTGCCCCATAACCTGCCTCTCTTCCTGGTAGGGCAGGTTGCAGCGGTATCATCGTCCTGGCAATGCTCTGGTGGCTCCTCAGACCAGAGCTTCGCTCACCCCTGGAGCACAAGGTGTCACCTCTCCCGGGTCTTGCACCTCTCTCCCACCCTGCATCTCTGCCAGTGGAGGGAAGGGCTCAGAGGAGATGCTGCTTTGGCTGTCCCTGGAGACTTGTCCTCCCAAATAACTGGGCTTTTAGGAAATTCCAGTGACTGTTCCCCATTGGGCTTTCAGACTTTTCATCTCCAACTTATCTTTAGCAATACAGAAGAAATTTGCGTAGCCTCCACCTAGCCCTGCGTCCCACCCATGATGTGCAGCAGCCCATTTTCAATCATGACCTATAAAACCAGAACAGGTATCTTTCTCCGGGTCTCTCCACCCAGTTTCTAGAAGTCAGGAGGTTTCGGAGATTTGTGGAGGTGATGCCAGGAGGTGGGTGGCTGTGCAGTGTCCCCAACCCCCTGGGACATGTCAGATGGCTGATGTTGCAGGGTGTTTGTGACTGCCTTCACAGGGATCTGGAGATACTCACATGTGGTCTCTATGTGCTGTGATTTATGCCTTCCACTCCCACAACATGGAAGTCTGCTCAGTCACTCTATTCTGGTTTGCAAAGTGGTGGAGACTTGGGAGGCTGGGGAACAAAAGAAAAGTTGCTGGTAGTTTGCAGTATTTGTTACAGCATTTGTATTTTGCTGTACTTGTGGCAACTGATGCATTTAATCAGAGGCAACATAGCTGCTCTTTGGATTCGGGCTGTTTATTAGGAGACAGCATCCCTGGTCACAGAGATTAGCTCCACGTTATTTTCAAAATGCTTCAAAGTGGGGGATTTGTCTTTGGCTGATGATGTAGGGCACTTGGCTGAGACGCTCCAGGTGTAGTTTTATTGCTTCTTTCAATGGAGGGTGTATGTTCTCTTTGTCTGAACCTGGGCTCTTGCACTGCTTGACAAACAGTGCCTGTGTGAGCCTGTAAGTGCATACTGAGTAGAAACAGAGTGGAGGTAAAACGCTTTCACAAGTGTGGTGCCTTCCTTTCAAGCCCTTGCAGTCTGTGCTTTTTCAAAACTGCCTTTTCTTTTTTTTTTGTTTTGGTGTCACCTACTCCTGCTTGAAGTTCTTTTGAAAGCATCAGGAAGCAGATATGTAGTCTCACCCTTTCCACTTGTCCCGTAGAGAAGGCTCTTTGTGAGAGCTGGAAGGAGAGCAAGCCTGGCCTGGCCGATCTGCTCCGGCACTGCCCGGCCGCCTGAGTTCGGTGTGGTGCCCCAAATGCTTGCGGAGAGCAGTGGGTGCCATGAGCAGCCCGGCCACCCCTGCTGTGGTCAGCGTGAGCGCTGCGGTGCAGTGGTAGCGGTGCCCAGGAGGGAATTCATCGCTAGGTTTTACTTAGGAACTTCAGTAATGTGCTTTTCCCCCGGTTTCTAATCCGGTAAGGAGAATGCGTGAGGTTTTTGGCCTTGCAAAACAACATGGCTTTTAAGGAACAGCTGAGGGATCAGCTGCAAAGCAAGGCTTCGCATTTCATGCCCACAGGTCAGCTGTCCTTTTTCGCTGCCTGGTCTTTTTCCATTGTCAGGGACTTCAGGATTTTGAGAACTACTGAACGGTGTGAAGCCATCTTCCACTATATCGCTGCAGAAAACGTGCAGTTGGTACCCAGAAAAGATACGACTGCAATAGCTCTTGTGTCCTGGGCAAAACATCCCTTTCTGCAGAGCCCACCCAGGGCTGGGCGCAGCACCAGGCTCCTGACCCCATCCCACCGCCATTGCCCATGAGCTCCCAGCACCGTGTGAATCCCCTGTAAGGAGGAAAACCAAGCGATTTGTTAATGTCTTCTTTCACACTCACTCTGCAGGGAGCCGGCCTTGTGCAAAGGGCACGTTGAAGGCGCTGCTGGCGGCTGCTCGCTGGGAGGGAGCAGGCCGGGCTGTCGGGGCCTCCCCGGGGCACCCGCTGTCCCCACAGCTGCCCCGCTTGCTCTCAGCGCCTCGCGGCGTTAACGCCTTCGCGCGTAGTCCCTTGAACCTGTGTTTTGGCAGGTAAGTGTCTGGTATAGACATCGCACACCTCCTCAGCGAGAAAATAAGGATTTTCTGCCCACACATGTCATACGGAGTTGAATAAAATAATCACCGAGGAGCGCTATGTTTCAGCTGAAGCATTCGTGTAATTGCAATATCTGTTACAGCTACAAAGCAGCGTGGGGGCTTGCCTGGCTCTGAAGGCCTCACTGTTCCCAAGCAGTAACTTTATGAAGGAGCCGTGTTACAGCACAATGTGAAGCCCAGCTGATGGCAGAGAGCAAATAAGAAAACTCTTTGTCTCGACAAGAAGTACAGCTAAAGTGGAAAAGTTATATGGTCTGCTAAGTGCTTTCCACTTTGCACTTCAGAAAAGAGGAGGCCGCATCACTGGGAGATGCCTGGATAGCTCATTTGGTAACGCTTCGGTGACGTTAATTGGGGCATTTCGGGTTTCAGTTTGTGGCAGCTCCAGGCATTCCCAGTAGGATTCACCACAGCGGTGCCAGCCTTGTTGGTCGGGGCATCTGCTCCAGCCATGTTCTGCTCCCTCCTGATCACACTGTCACTGAGAGGTGTTGCAGGAGTTGCAGGCAGGATTGAAATCCGCATGGATTTTGCTTCATTGCCAACTTCAGCGGGAAGCATTCCCACTGGAAAGAGCCCGTCCCTGCCCTGCATCTGCTTGCAGATAGGTAGGAAAGCTGTCCGTGCCTCCACGGTATCTGCCAAAAGCAGGGTCTGTGCCTTCCTCAGCGCGCAGCCGTGGCCAAGGTCAGTTTGTGCCTCCGAGGCTTTGTGCAGCCCCATGCTGCCTGCAGGATCCTGCCTGGGCGCCCCGCAGCCCTGACAAACATCGACTCCAGCGTGTGAACCAGTACCTGTGTTTGAGGGGATTAGCTTCCCTGAAAACACCGAAAACCAACTGGTTTTATCGGCTGTTTTTCATTTGGTTCCTTGCGAGCAAAGCTTTGCAGGGAGGATAAATAGCACATCAGCGATATGAAGCGGAGTGACAACATTTCTTTCCTATGAAAATCATCCCAGGCTTGGCTTGGAGCTTAACTTACAAAAGGTACTGGTTATGCAAGAGAAAAATGAGTAGGTTTGTTGTTAGGTTGTGTGCTAAAACTCATCTGCACACCCACAGAGGAGCTCAGAGGGACAGTGGTGGCCAGAGGAGCCCAGATAACACCCAGGCCTGTCACAGGGGCCACCAGCCCATCATGGCTCTATCTGCACAAGCTCAGAGGAGCGCAGGGGCACAGTAGCAGCTCATATATCCCAGTGCCAGCAACTGGGGAGACTGGGATCTAGGTGCAGCTACTGGGCAGACCAGGTGTCTGAGCCTGGCTGCTGGGGGGATCCACCTTGTACATATGTATATATATATGTATATATACGTGTGTGCATATATATATATATGTCTCCAAGCCACAGGTATGCCACGAGCCCGTTTCCATCTTACATTGCCCGTCAGCATCTGGCTGTAGCTGGGTCCTGCTTTCCTCAGCTGCACCCTTCAGGTCCTGCGTGCAGAGCAGTAAGTCTTGGCGAGCTTTCAGGAACAAGTTGGCGTGGGGCTCTGCAGCCACTAATTCCCATCTAGCCCCCTTTCTAATGCCATTCCTAGGGCTGAGGAAACCCTGGAGTGGTGTAGCCCCAAACCAACCGTGCACAGCACTTGTAAGCAATCATCTGCATCCGGCAGGGGACATCTGAAGCCACACATGACCCATTGGCTTGACTTTCCACTTCAGTAGCTCTCACAGATTTCAGCAACAGAGGTAATATCTAAAAACTGATTGAAAAGGGAGCTGTTTCTTTGAGTCCATAAATATGTGGAAATGCACATCTGAAACCTCCTTGTTATTTATTTGCCAACACCATGCTTTATTATGGTATGAGGTGCACCTGCTGAAGGGCAGTCATGCCCAGCTGATGTTGACTTCAGTTTAATCCATTTTAGTGATCACAGCAACAAATAATGGGCCAATACATCTTATTTTGTTGTTTTCAGGGTTTATGTCCAATCGTGTGGAAAAAGCGCTCTGGCAATCCACCTGCAGGGCTTTGGATCTGAGAGTGCTCGTCTGGGTAAAACTGCTTAGATCAACACAGTCCTTGCTTTAGGGTGCTTTGTACAATAATTCAGGTCATCGAAGTGTTTAATTAAAATGGGAGAAAGGTTTTCCAGATGATTTCGGTGAAAAGGTCATAGAAGGTTGAGCTCAATAAATAACAAATTATGTATATATGCAGTTATACATTACAACAAAAAAAGATCGAGCAACCTAGATAGATACTTCTCTTTTAAAATACATCAGTATAGGAATATGAACACCTTTAAAATCTAAACTTACTTTAGGCTATTAAAATAATTAATTAAATGAAACAGCATGAAAGCTGGACATGTTGTCTACCTCAGTTAGGTGTTTGAACTGATGGGAACATGAACCAGCTGCGGCTGGAGTTTATTGAAGAGCTAAATCAGATATTGATGGCCGTAATCTTTCCTGCAGGAGAAGACAGGAATACATATTTAATTTACATCTGTCCAATAGGTCAATAACTGAAAGCTGCAAAGCAGGATGGATTGAGGTCTTTCCTTGCTAATCTGGGACTAAAAATTAAATGTGGGAGGAGGCTGACTAGGTGTAAGGGCTTTGAAGACATTATTCCTTGTTGCTGCTGCTCATTCCCTTGCTGTAGGCAATTTCCTTTCTTCAAAAAATTCATTAAATGATAAAGGCAAAATTAATATGAATCTTCTATCCATTATGCTTATTATTAATAAATATAAATAGTTAATTTTTGGTCATGGTCTATAGTTCCAGGTGCAGGTTGTCATGAATAAATTGAAAATGTATAGCGATAACACTGGCTGGGATCTGCTTGTCTGGGGGGTTGTTTTTAAGTTCTCTGTGGCTGGAAAAATGTATGCTAGAGAGGAGGTATTTTTATTAGCAATACTAAAAATAAAAGACCTCCCTGTTTTAAATAAAAATCTAAGCTAAATCTGCCTATGTCAAGAATTGTTGTCGCCTAAATAAATGTTACAGACAGAGGAGCTGTGCTGCTGAATGCATTACCTTCAGGCTGTGTTTGAAGGTGGTTATTTGTTTGCATACAGTCATACTGTAGTGGCCACTGATTAATAAGTCTGTTTCTTGAAGAAAACAACTTAAAAAGAAAATAATGAGATAAATAGGATGGGTTATTGGGCTGAGAGTTTCAGTGTGACAGTGTAAATCACAGCCGGGACCGGCAGTGTGAATGCAGCAGCCTCCCTGCGAGGCAGCGCATTTGCTCAGCGGAAGAAGATTAGATGAAGTACAGCAGGAAAAATGCTGATTGCTGTTTCCCTTGACACTGCAACTTTCTTGGATAAATCACATTGATGAACTTAGAGAAGAATGCCTGGAAGAGAGTGAAAAAGCGATATGACCCCTGAGAAAGGAAGCTGATGCAGACTTCAACAGGCAATTTCTTTTTTTTAATTCCCATGCTGTACCAGTTAGTGCCAAATGTTACCAAAAAGTTCCCACTTGTTTCTTTCTTTCTCTTTTTTTTTTTTTTCAACTTTGACTTACTTTTTGACCTTGANTGGCTCTCTCTGTATTTACTTGAGGATGCAGGAGATCTCGGTTGTGTGCTGTAGTCCCATTGGTGTCCTTGCAGCCTTATGCAGGAGCTTCCAAATTCTGTGCATCCATCCATCAGGAGTTAATGCACTTGCTTTTTGTTATGTTGTTCATTTATTGATACAGTGATGTCTTTCTATATGTGCATCTATGCATGTATATATATAAAATACATATGTACACACACACTTGTATATATGAACCTAAAACAAGCCAGCAGCCTTTGCATGAGTTTTTATTTCAGTTACAACAATGAATAACCTCCTTTCTCCCCTGTCTTTTCCACATATTGCAGTTACACAATCAGCCGGAAAGGTACGTTAGACTGATAAATTTTTCATCATTTTTCCTACCACCTCTGAAAATATTCCGGGGGTGCCAACACCTGTCTAGTGAACTATCCTTTATTTGATCTCTGCTCCCTACTATTTGCAGAGTTTTTTGGGCCGTGGGATCTGTGCACTGTAAGGGAAAACCCAGTGGTGGTCACACAGCGGTGAGCAGTGTTCGGGCTGGCCCGGCTCTGAGAGCCTGTCCTGGGGCTTGTTTCTGAAGTCTGGAGATTTTCTGAACTTTCTGGAGATTTGCAGCGTCCCACTTGCTTGTCCTCTCTGATGTAGCAGATGGTGCATCCACATCGTGTCCCATCTCTGCCACCCCATGGAGCAGGGAAATAGCAAAGGGGAGAAACTCTGAGGCTTCAATTTCCAGCTCTGCAATTTCACGCCTGGGCTGTCCTGCGTAACCTTAGCGTTCAAGCCACTCTTTATAGCTCCTGTGCTCCAGCATGACCCTTTCCTAAAGTCGTTTCACCCTGCTGCTCTCCCCTCTGCTGACCTCGTGTTATGGAGCTGGCAGCCCCAGCCAGCTCCTCGCTTCCTGCCGCTTCCCTGATGAAAGCCCGACGGCTCTCAGCCTGTGGAAGATGCTTGTTAAAATTTCCACTGTGGCACGAGTGTCTGCCACAGCCTGGGGCTGGATTTTGTTCCCCTCTCTGCTTAGAGGATCAATCAGTTATTTCAGCATCAGTGCATCAGTGCCCCGCTTTTCTCTTTGATCTTGGTTTGCATTTAAGAGGTGGTCGGAGACTACATTGACTGCAAACCAGGGAGGCTGTGGAGTCTCCCACCTTGGAGATACTCAAAAGCCATCTGGACATGGTCCTGGGCAACAGCTCTATGTGGCCCTGCTTGAGCAGGGCACTGGAGCAGATGCCCTGCAGAGGTCCCTTCCCACCTCAACCGGTCTGAAACCTCACAGCTCTCTTCACGGTGAGGTCAGACTCGAGGATTTCCTCCAGCTTTCCAGGCTTCTCTGAGTGAAGGTTTCTTTTCTGACTTGCACACAGGACATCATGCCTGGTCGATGCTGTAACTGCTGGAATGGGCTGGGATTTGACTTCTTTTCTTGGCGAGCTCCTGCTAGTGAGACATCCAATTGAGCACCTGCTTGGAGGAGCTGCCTGGTGGTCCTTCTCCTGCACCGCTCAGCAGGACTGTTTTTGGTTTTTGCTCACGAGCTCTGGTCCTTCCATCCACATGTGCATCCCTGTTACCTGGGCTCCTCGTACTGCCCAGTTGCTGGCTCAGGGAGGTCCAGACCACAGGAACCTCTCCCCCAAGCACTGCTTTACATCCTCCAAGGTAAAGGTGTAGGGAGAGCTGAAAACTTCAGTTTAGCCTGTGGGATCCTGATCACAGCATGCTGAGCTAAACCATGAGCATTTAAGGTTGCTTTAGGAGAACAGTGTGGGATTGATTGCCTTCACTAGACACTCACGTTGTGCACGGAGAGAGGGGGAGATTTGCTTGGCTTGAGCAGGGAGCCACAAGCCATCAGCAAAGCAGGCAGCATGGATGTATTTTACCTCCTAGAAACAGCATATAAACTTGGAGAGTCAAATCTCCCCTATGAGTTTTTTTTTTTTTTTTAAATCATATTCAAATGAAGATTTAATGTGGAAACATGTTTCCTGATCTAAAGGTTAAGAGTTTAACTGTACGGGATAAGTATTTAAGAGCAGCATATCTCTTTCCAGTAAAAACACTCTGGGCAGAGACTTCCTTTTAGTGGCAAAATGAGGCTGTTATTTTACATGCCTTTGACCTGATTCCAAAAGAATATTTAAAATAGCAAAGTTGGCAGCTCTGGCCATGGGAGACAGCCAGGTGCAAGGGGGCAGAGCTGTCAAAGGCGAAGCTGAAGTGAGGGATGGGGGCGATGGGTGCACGGTGGATAGGGATGGACACTAACCTAGGGGTTGTCTTCTTCGATGGCTGCCAACATCACACGCTGTAGTAGGAGTGCATGGCTTGCAAATGGCCTATAAAATTAACTGCCAGTTAGAATCACCTAATTATTGAGTTCATGATTTTTAATTGAAGGTGCATATGGGTTTGAGGTTGTGCACGGCGTGTCTGCCGTGTTATGACTCCACAGTGCAACTGCAAAAGACTTTGTCAGACCAGCATTGGTAGGGTTGTCTGTGAATGACTGGAAAATGGTTCATTTTCCTATCCTCTGTTGATCTTCTGGAGTCTGAAGGATGGTTTCTGAGCAGCCTGCTCGGGGCCGAGGAGTACTGAGGTATTCGTCCATGACCACACGTGATGCTGCAAAACCAGCAAGGCTGGAGGTGGGTGCAGGGATTCCCATGTACATTGTAACAGCAAAGACCTAATTCTTCAAGGCTAAGTTGCTGTTACAGCTCAGAATAACAGTTGTTAGTCACTGTTTGATTATGAGGATTTTTGTGTTCACTGGTTGTCATGTATTATTTATTTAAACACCTCTCCCAAACATCCTGCAAGATATCATTAGGTAGGTGTTTCTGAGTGATGCAGGGCTGTGATGACTGAACATCAGAGCTTGGGCACAATGAAACATACTGTGTGAGGCTTAGCAGTATTTCTGCACCTTTTTTGGATTTGTTTGCACGTTGTCATATACCAGCACCTAATATGTTCTTCCGCTTTATTCCTTCTTACTCCTGCTGAGGTTTCAGCTCAGTTTATATTTTTTCTTGGTTAATAAATCTTTGTGTTTGCACAAGTCTTATTTTTAGGGTTTGGGTATTTTAAAAGTTTCAATAAATATTTTTCCAAGGACCTCAGTACAGATGTGACTCTGAGGTTTGGATGGCAGGGGAGCTGGCTGGCAGTGGAAGCGTTCTCCTGTGTTTGGTCAGACTGGGGTGACCCTCAGCGCGGAGGTAGATATCCATCACGGGACCCTCATCCTCTCTCACACGCCCAAATGCCTGAAGAGCTGTGTCTGAACAGGCTGAATTGCAGCTGGGTATTTCCCTTGTAAGGTCATCTTGCAAGCTTGCTTGCAGAGCTCCACGAGCGACAGCCGTGCTCAGCAGGCGATGCACTTGCACATCGGTTTGAAGGGTCAGTCAACACGGGGAGAGAAAGTCAAGGAAGAGGCGAAGCTCCTCCATTTGTATGTAACTGGAGAAGGTCCATGACACCTTTCCTTTCAAGGAGTAATTTCACTGGGAAGTGAAATGGCTACTTGCAGTGGCTGCATAGGCGACGCTGCAGCCGTCCCTCCTCCCCGAGATGCTCAGGACTCCACGGCAGTGTGTTGTGTTGGCTGGGGTTACAAGATATCTGAAGGTTCCCTTCTTTGGATACTGGATGCACCACGAGCTTTAATTAGATCAGCTGAATTTCTTCATGGCCTGTGGCCTCGCTCACGCAAGGACTTTCTCTCCCCCTGGGCATCTTGTTCAGACCTTGCCAAATGGGGCTTTTACCTTTAGCTGGGGTACCAGGGGCTACCAGCATGCAGAATGTAATTGCTTTAGTTCATAAGCGTTATTATTCAGGCAGAGAAAATTTAATGGGTCTCCATGTGGTTTCTTTTTTTTTAATTTTTAGTTGCTGGAATTAAGTATGTAGTTTTTAATGGGGATCCTCTTAATTAAATCCACTAACTGGGTGGCATGAGCTGGCTGGAGGCCGTGGCAGGGCTCTCCTGTGACCTTCTGCAGCAACTCCAGTGCTCCCACCAACACCCCTCCAGCAAAAGGCTTGCCATCAATGGGAGCAGTTTTTACAGACATCCGCACTTGTAGGATCAATGTCGGCTTTAGAAGCAAGCCTCACAGCCCTGCCTGAATGCTTTATTTAGTTCATTCCCTGTTAAAAGCTTTGACCTACATCTAGCACCAGGAGGCGGCGAGGCTTTGATAATACTTGGGCATCCCAGCGGAGGACGTGCTGCTGAGACCTCTAAGTCAAAAATGGATGTGTCCTTTAAAATAAAATCACATAAACCCGTAAAGGTCTCAATCAGTAAACGGCTTTATCTCTGCCAAACAGTATGTAGTCCATGCATACTGCCATTCTGATGGAGAGCGCGTATCTCTTTATGAACTGCAGATATTAGGAAAAGTGGTTTTTTAAAATATAGCATACAAACCAAAAGCCGAAAAAAACCCTCAACCCCAGCAAGCTTGGAGCATCAGATGTCTAGGTGAAGCTACCCTGCAGGCAGCTGTAACGTACGGGTGCTTGGTGTCGTGGGTGTCCTTTCTGAAACGCTCTCTGCCTTAGCAGTAATTTAGGCGATGTCTGGGAGGGACAAGGCAGAGGTTTGCAGCCCCCTCCTCCTAGCAGCCGGCTGTTGCCCAGGAGTCATGGAGAGGTCAGCAATCGCAGGATAATAATTAGCATCATTGACCCAGCAAATCAATGGGTGCAGGGCGATGCGGTGGGGCCGCATCAGTTACCCGGGGGGTTGTGTCTGTGTGATCACTGGGTTGTGTACTCACGTTGCTTGTTTTGTGCTGTTTTTTTTTTCCCCTTTTTCAGGATGAACTTGACCTCACGGACAAGCACAGAGAAGCTATGTTTGCGCTGCCGGCAGAAAAGAAGTGGCAGATCTACTGCAGCAAGAAAAAAGTAAGAGACGCGCCTGCTTGCTGTCAGGGCTGAGCGCTTTCCTTACCTGTACCGGGGAAGGAGGAGATGTGAAGGAGAACCTGTTGTCTATGGGGATGCAAAGCGGTATCACAGCAATGCGTCTGTTCCCTGGGGTGGTCCTGGGGAAGTGGGGGTGGCCAGCAAGGTCCTCAGACCCAGATCTTCCAAATGCAGAGCCCTTCCTCCTGAGCCCTCCAGGATACGAGCTGGATCTCTGCAAGGCACTCGGTTTCCCTGCAGTTTCCCCAAGTCCCCAGGCTGGGGACGGGCTGAGCCCTGCAAGCACTGTGTTCACTCAAGGTCTGGGTTTCCTGCACCCCAATAGCTTTTTTCCCCAGTAAACCGAAGATTTTTACCCCTGTATGTCTGCAAAGCAGTGCATGCCCTGGGGGTTGCAGAGCTGCTTTCAACCCCCAGCTGACTGCACTGGGATTCATCTCCTTCCTCATGTTGCCCAAAGCAGAGGTCCTGCAGGCCTTACTGCAGTGGGGAGAAATGGGTCAAAAATGCTAAATTTTGGAAACCAATCAAAGCACACCTAGGGCAAAGCAGTGCCAGGAGCTCAGCTTTGCAGCATTGTCTCTGTCAATGGGGGGAAATGCCAACCATTCCCAAATTTTCAGCTGCATCCCATAAACTTTCCACCTTGCTGCAGAAGTTGTCCCTGTAATGCTCATGGTGGCCTGGCCCCATTCAAATGGCACTCACCGCTATTAATGCCTGTTTTCTTCTGCTCTAGCAATGGCACCAGATTTTCCAGCCTCATTTCAGGCCAAGAACAGGCTTACGTTGCTCATGTAGGATTAAGTTTTAAGCCTCTCATAAATACCCCTGAAATCCATGTATTATTGTTATACAGAGGCCTGGCATGCCCAAGATTTAAATTGGAGGGGAGAAGAGATGTTAACAAATTACAGGCACTGTTCTTAATCAACAAGAAGATGGGCAGAAGATGCTCGCTTGTCACTGCCTCTAGGATAAGTGTAGCCGTACTCCAGTGTGTAGATAAGCGGAGACAATAGGAAATTAAGTCAAGCAGAGCCGTGCAATTATTATTGCACGTGGAGGTTACGTGCTATCTGATCTCCCGGGGTAGGGTTTAGATGGGACTGATGTTCCCCCTTTCCCATTTCAGTGCTTACTTGAGCTCACACAGGCACTGCAAGGCTTTTTAAAAATGGTGCTGAGAAAGTCACTGCTCCCTGGTGGATGTGGATGAAAGAGCTACAGAAGTGCCCTATTTCATCCTCCGAAGTGCTTGGATCAGGCGCCCATCCAAGGCCAGATCCTGGCTGCTGCTCAGCTGCTCATGGTCCTCATTCATGGAGGACCTGCCCTGCTCTTGAAACCTTCTGGGCAAGCTGTAGGGCATGTGCAGGAGATGTGATAGGTGGTTGGTTTGCAAGGGAGACAGATGCTTTTGTTCTGCTTTTTAATTAAAAATGAGCAAAACCATATCAGCAGAGGCTTCAGCAGGTGGGGAGCGCAGGGAACCAGGGATCAGGTGTGTTGCAGAACATTTCCCTGCGCATGGCAAGCTCTAGGCAGTCCTGCTCCTATGTGATGAACACAGCTGAAGGACAACAGAAATATTTGTGACTGTCGTAGCAGCTTATGGAAATCGTACTTGTGTACCTCTTTGTTTTTATGAGGATGAACCACCTGCAGGGTAGTCTGCAACATCTGGCATGAGGGGTTGGACTTCTCCAGCTGAGCGTAATTGCTGAGTGTGGGCAATGGCAGTGGAGCTGGAGATCAGGCTGGGGTCCTACCTCACTGCTTCGGCTGCAGCCTGAGTGGCTGTGATTTGGGAAATTCAGGATACGCCAAAATACTTTGGCCTGTCGGTGGTTAATAGCAAGTCATTTTTTGAAACGCATGAGAACTTGTAACCCCTAGTTTCGCCTGGTGGGTCCTGGGGGAGTTGGCGAAGGCTGACATCAGTCATAGGCCGTTGTGTGACTTGCCAAGGTCCCGTCCCTGGGATGCTCTGCAGGCAGAGAGAGAAAAAGCATCTTGTGGGGGAGGCTGGCCAGTCGGGAGGCAGCGACCCGGGAGGGAGCTGAAGTCTGCATTAAACCCAGCAGCCGCGCCGCGCTCAGATCAGGAGGGGGATTTAAAGAGTATTGGAGAGACCTTCTGTGAAGTTGTCGGCCCCCTCTTCAGCTGAAATAAAGCAAGGAAATGCAAACGTGGAGGTGCATTAACAGGGGGATAAGATCTGATTTTAGAAGTGGTATTTCTGGACGATGATTCGTTTCGTACCTCATCCCAAAGTATTTTATTCCCTGCTGGTCCCGCTCTCCAGGAGAGGATATTGCTTGAGAGCGCGGGGAGGAAGCCGGAGGGTTTCCAGGTTTAGTGTTTCTTTGGCTGCAGGGTTGAAGCAGTGAAAGTGAAGGGGGACTCAGGATGGCCTTTCTCAAACTGAGAGGCCAAGCTCCAAAAGGAGTTAATAAATAACACTTAGCGCTTTTTCTGCAGCACCTCTTAATTGTGGGAGGGTTGGCTCCTGCCAGCCCCAGCATGTAACATCACGCTGTTGGAGCGGCTCGCTGGGTGACTTTTAAGATCTGCAAAATAAATGTAGATTCAGGGGTATTCAGGCAGAAGCGCATCATAAATAGCTGTGTGGAAGGGATTGGTAGCTAAAATCAGCTCAGAAATACACAGGGTCTGACTCTGCCCCACTTCCTTTCGATGAAACCAAGCTCTCTGCTTGCCTTGAACATCTGTAAAACCCGGGCAAAGGTTGTGCAGGGGTGAAAAATGACCTGCGGAGATGACAAACGATGCTGCATTCTTCAAGCTTGTGCTGAAAACCTGTTAGCGTGGCTAACGCTGGGCACGTAGCTCTTTTCAGTACGAAGCTGTCCCCGTGTAAGCAAAAGTTAGCTTTACATCTAAAATTTTCTCAGATGTCGGATGTAACACCAGGGTCCCTTTGCATTAGGAGAAGGCAGCAACGTTGTGTTTGCAGGAAGAACGGGGAAAAAACATGATAAATAGGGAAGTGAGTGATGACTCTCCAATGGTACTGTTTTTCCCAACCAGATGGCCTCTTTCCTGTCTGACTGTGCCTTCCACCCGCCTCTCCAGAGAGCTCCACTTTCCAGCTCGCTTCTCCATGTGCATCTTTGTCCTGTTGCTTGACCGCAGGGCTTGTGTTGATATCTATTTCCTTCATTTAAAACCCGTTTCTTTTTCTTTTTTCTTTTTTCTGCAGTAACAGAACTAAGCAAAATCTGATAGAGATGGCATACGAGGGGAAGAGGTAAAAATAGCCTGGCATTTTGCCCCACTCAGCCACCTGTGTTGAACGAGAAGTGTTTCACAGCCCCATTGCAGCCAGAATATACCTGCAGTTGTGGCCACAGCAGGCTGAAACACCATCTCGGGTGTAATTCTTGCTGGCTGACATTTCTCCCCTTCTCACTGAACAGCGGAGAAAACGGGCTGTGTACATGGCTGGGGGTATTTCTCAATAGGAAATGTTTATAGTTTTTATCTTTAAAGGTAATTCCCTTTTTAGTTCCAATCACAACACACTTTTGTTCAGGCGAAGTTTTTCTCTGTCTCCAGCCAAAAAATGCATCTGTTAGCAATCTTTTTGGATTTTAAGCTGAAGCTTTTTAAACAATGAACCATCTGACTATGAAAGGCATCTGGTCATGCTATATTTGCTTATTGTTAGCATAATTTTTAAACCCTGGGAAAAGCGTACAAGGGCATATGCACATTTGTAGAGGAGGGAATATAGGAAGTATTAAGGAAAAACAGCGTAGCCTGTGCTGTAACAGGATGGTTCAGACCTGAGATAGCAACTTTGGGAGAATCATGTTAAATGACAGCCCTTCTCAGCAGCCACAGGGCTTGGAGGGCCGCTCCACAAGCGTTTGGCAGAGCGTAGGGAAACGGCATTGGTTGCATTATTTATTTTTTGGTGTGTGGATGCCACTGATGGCACACACCTGGCAAGGGCTCATCCATGTTGGCAGAGCTGTGCTGGTTCGAAACTGCAAAGCTGGCAGCTTAAACCCATACGTGCTGCTGTCTGCCTCTTTTTCAGCCTTGCAAACAGCATCCAGGTTGGTCGTCCTGGCAGGCAGGCAGGGCGGGAGGGACTGTTCTGCATACAGCCCTCTCCGGTAGCCTTGGAGATGCTGAAGCTGGCTGGGCTGCCAGTGGCCCTGAGCTTTTAACCTTGCTCTGCTTTTATGGAACAGCAAGGAGGGTGCAAAATTAAAACACCATCAGGAGCTTGCATGAAAGCGGATGCGTTTGTTTCTATTTTTGCAGCAGGAGCAAGGTTTCTAGAAGAACTGAGCCCTGGTGAGCCCTGGAAGCTGTATTCCCATGCAGATCTCCAAGGAGAACAGAGGCTGCCCACTTATCCCAGACACCCGATGGTCTGTCCCCTGCCCCTTTTGGGAGAGTTTCTTCTTAACCGTTTGTTATGGCTGTCCTGGTGGAAAGCCCTCCTGGGACAAGCCAGCTTGGCAGGTTGTCCCAAAAGGGAGGTGACCCACCAGGGCTATGAGCATTGTTGGCTCTCTGGGGTTGGCGTGGAGCTGGCTATCACAAGACAGCCATTGTCTTCTGGCTCGGTTTCACCTCAAAGAACTTAACCCAGCATGTTGGGTCCAGATCAGCCCTCACTTCGGTGCTTCTTAAGAGGACAGCAAGCAAAGGGAACACGTTTGGAGGTTTCCCCTAAAGCCTTGGGCTTGCCCAGTGTTTCTTTGCCCAGCAGGCTGTTGGTGATGGTTTGTAATGCAGAGCGGTGTTTGGCAGCCTGCAGAACTGGACTTTTGGGTTTTTTTCCCTCTCCCAAGGCCACTGGGCTCACTGGTGGCTGTTTGTAGCTGTGCCATGCACAGAGCTGCCCTGATGGTTATTCAGAGCTCTACGTTGGGAAGGGAAACACACCAACCACACTTGGTCCCCGCCAGCTGCTGCCTTCTTTTCCCAGTGGCTTCCCACCTGCTCACATCACTTTTCCCTCCCTCGCTGAGCTTCCCAGTGAGAGAGGGAGGAGAAGGCTTTGGTGCTGAGAAGAAGAAACTGGGAGATGCTTGTGTCCCCAGTTCCCGCAGGGCAGGATACGATGGACCATCCTGGAGAGCTGAAGCTGGGGCATCCCTCATTGAGGGCAGGCTGGAAAACGCACGCCCCAAAAACCCAGCCCAGGTGCTGGGAAAACTTCTTTGAATTCACCCTGTCAAACCTTGGTGCCCAGAGCTTCCTGCGAGCAAAGCTGTATGAGTCACTTCCCCCCGGGCTCCTCGCTTTGTCAGGAGGCTCCTTTATTGCCGCCAAGTGCACTAAAAGACACTTATCGGTGTGCTGTAGACCATTAGCCGCAATAATTACCACTGAGCAGCATCCTGCAGTGAGCTGAAGGAAGCCCCTGCCCTGATCTTTGGCTGCTTTATTGTGCTTTCCCCTTTTGCATGGGAAGCTGCCTTCTGATGAGCCTGCCCGGCTGCTCATGTGAATTAATGAGGTTCTGCCGCGCTTAATTGAGAGCGCTCTTTAAATTGGGGGTTTCAGGGAGGAAATGCAAGAGCCCAAGGGAGCCAAGCAAAGGGAAATATTTATAATGCAGCAAGTTAATTATAAATGAGCAGTTTAGCCAATTTTGTTGTTCAGCCTCCCCCTCACCCCCTGGAGACCTTGGTGGTTTTTGCTCCATTGCTTCCTTTCAGCCCTAATCCAGCAGCAGGTCCGTGTCCGTGCTGCTGCAGCCGGCCACCTCATGGTGCCGTGCCGTGGTGGGGATCCTGCGCCCTTCCCCGGGCTTGGTGCTGCTGCTGGGAGCACTGGTGGGAGCGGGATGCTCCTTACGGGAGGTGCTGGCGGTACTGGGATGATGGGGAGGACCTCCAGTGATGTCTCCAGGAGGTGACAGGAGCTGGTCCCATTTTGGACAGTGTTCAAGGCACACGCGGGCACTCCGGCTCCACCATCCCCTGGGGCAAAGCATGCATGCCAGCCTCTAAAGGGAGGTAGGAAAGCTGGCAAAATGGAAATCTTTACCTGTAGGCTGTGCAGGATTGGTGCAGAGCCTTCTCGTGGTAGGATGGCTCGGAGGGGTGGGCTGGCAGATGTGCACAGGCTTGCAGCATCCCTGGCCCCCTTCCCTCTTTTAAAGTGCCTGGGGCACACGTACCTGCTCTGTCTCGTGTCCCCTGCACGCAGACAGTGCTGCATGCGGCTGTGTGCACCAGCCGGGTGCTGGAGGCTCACCCAAAGCATCTGGTAGCAGCTGCGTCGCGGCTGGGGGTCTTTTGTGGCCCCAACCTGGTGCCTGTGCTCCTGCACAATATCTTAGTGCAGGATTGGAGTAGTGAGCTGAGTTGCTCTTGCACCTGCTAGGGGATCTGCACGTGTGATGTGAGCTGAGAAACCGGGAGCCTTGATTTGTTTCTTGCTCCAGCGCTACGCAGCAAGGCTGGGCGCATGTGCACATGGGCAATGTGCGGTCCTCCAGCAGCACGGGGGACACCGAATAGGGGTGGCACAGACAAGCTGCCCTTTGGTTGCAGGAAGAATGCACACGGGATGCTCTGTGGGTTTCCTCTGCTGTGTGGGGGAATTTGCAGTACAATTTTTGCCTTTCTGTTGGACTCGTCGACATAAATTACACTCATCTCTCAGCCCCAAAATGCTTCCTCCATGGTCCTGAGCGGCTGCGGGGTGACAATGCCTTCCCGGCAACCCGGGTGGCTTTCAGCAGGCTGCGCGGGAGAACGGACACGCTGATTACTGGGACTGCAGCGGGTGCTGCTCTGCCAAATCCCTAAGGCAGCTGAGAACCGATGTGCTGAGAGCGTCCTCCTTGCCATCCTCCGTAGCCTCTGGAGTGGGCTCAGAGGTGGGAATGGTCCCTTCCCTGCAGTGGTCGCTTCAGGCAGCTAGGCAGGATTCTGGTTGATGATGGTCCTGAATGTGGCCAAAAATACAGCAGGATTGGCAGCCAGGTGGATTATTTAGAGGCAGTTGTTTCAGCTGGTCTGTTCGCCGAAGGGCAGCGAGAGGTTTCAGGTCCCACCTCTGCCCCTCCATCCTCTTACCTTCGCTCGAGGCAACCTTTCCAAACAGGGGAAAGCAGAGACGCCAGTGCCCCACATTTTCCCTGCCTTTGAAAAGACCACAACGTAGCTGTCTCTCCCCTTCAGACTCAACGTTTCACACTCATCCAGCAGATGAGCATTTCACTTGTTGTAAGCAGTATTTGGACAAGATGGGGATGGTTTTTTCTTCTGAGGAGGCTGTGCTGTGTTTGGGCACCACGCCGGTCTCAGCAGAGCAAAGCTACTTCATCGCCCAAGGGTTCAATGGCTGAGAGCTGCAGTAGTGGGTGACGCATCCTGAGGGATATTTGGGGGATTTGGGGACATTCGTAGCCAGCAAAAACGTGCTGGCAGAGCACAGTGGGATGTTAATGGTCCTCCCACTGGCACAGAGGCAGGCGCTGGGACCTCCTGCAGGTTTATTAGGTTTGGCACTAGCGTGGGTAGGACACATTTTTTGGTTGTTTTTCTAACATCTCGGAAAAATTTTCTGCTGATTCCCATTTGAGTTTAAAAAAATTGTTGAGGGAAGGTGAATCAAGTGTTTCATTCAAAACTTCAGGTTCTTGGCGGGAGAAGGAGAGGCGAGCAGCCCAAACTAATAAAGCAGAGGGCAGGGAGGTCTAAATACAGTCTTCTCACCCAGGAAAGTCCTTTCATTTGCTTTAAACTTGACCAGAGGTATGGATAAGCAGCTTCTCTCGGCCCTTGGCATGCTGGGGGAGATACCGGAGGTGCTGCCACCTGGTCGCTCCTGAACTTCTCTTGTTCCCATCCCAGAGCCACGCGCAGCAAAGGCTCGCTACCTCTCTCTTTTCGCATCTTGGCAAGCTGTAGCTTGGGAAGTTTGGATGCACAAACATTTCCCATTTATGCCTCTTGAACCACAGTAAATATTTTGGACTCTGCTCCTTTGACTTGCAGAAATCAGCTGGACTATCAGTAGTTGTCTGCACGCACGGACACGGGAGCAGAAGAGTGGCTTGTCCAGCTCCCGCCTTCGCAGGGAACTGCAGTGTGGGAAAACGCTTACAAACATCCCAAGCTCCATCTGATAGTTAGGGAGGGGTTGCTTCTCCTGGTCCAACTTGAAGCGGATGTATTATTTTATCCTTTTTCTTATTTTGATATAAATTTGGGGAAAATACAGTGGGGAAAAAGGTTGGTCTTGAACTATTCCTTCAAAATATGTGTACTGCCTCTGGACATGCAGTGTTGTTTTTCTGAGCTGGGCGCAGCAGTCTGTTGGTCACATCCTACAAGAACATGGTAGAACCTGAAAACCTCTTATGTGTCTCACCAGACACAGGACATTGTAAACCGGGATGACCAGAAGAGGCTCTGCACCAATCACAGTCATAGATTTTGGGCCCAGGGGGGATGTCCTTTAATGGGGAACACTGCCATGTGCATGTTCCCTCCTAACAATTAATGACCACCCAGGGGAGTTATCTGTTGTGGTAAGAGGCTCTCCTGTTGGTAAGTCACAGCCCTCCCCCAAGAGTGGAGCCTTGTTCACGTCACGTTTATTTACCCTTCATAGCTTGTAAAAACTCTTTTTTTTTCCCCAAAGCATACCATCGAGGCTCTATAGCCAGAACTTCAACGGCACTGTAGAGTCAGTACGAGAGAAATCTGGGTGTAAAATTTCCAGACCGATGCAGTATTTCTGGGGCAGATCTTAGTCACAGGCAGACGGTATAACATAGATTGTATATAAAATGTGCTGGTTCAATAGATCAGGTAATGTTCCAGTATCTGGAGCTGTCAGTGGTGAGTTCAGAATGTAGAAAATGGACCTTATATTGGTATAAAGTAATGCAAGAGCATGAGGGAACTTCATGGTGGTTGGTTGTGAAGGGCAGGAGACGTTAATGCTATTTCTTCTAATTCGCTCTCTTTGTTTAACTTTTTTCCTCCTCTCTGCAGGACCAGGAAGAAAATAAAGGAGCCACCAGCTGGCCAGAGTTTTATATTGATCAGCTGAATTCAATGGCTGCTGTGAGTATTTCTGCAATGCTTTGGCACTTGTGAAAACCGTAACTGGCAGCAATGCAGTCATGATAGTTTGTGTTATTGTCAGTGTCACGCTTGAGAGAGCTGAGTGTTGTAGCCACAAAGGTGTTACATGGCACTTCTCAGCCTTTCCAGTTTGCGGACCCCTCAGCACACCAATGCAAATGATTTAAGCCAGGTGAAATGCAGGGAGAGGTTATTTCATACATTGGACCAGTGGATACAGCTGGGTAAAGGAGAGGTTCTCTGAGGCACAGGGGCCTTTCATCTCACCGCAAGCCAGGAGAATGCAAGACTAAGGGCAAACAGCAATTTTCAGGCTCTTTTTTAAGGAACCTGTCAGATTGTGCAGTGCCAGCAAGATACCGAGCTGCTGTGATAGTGGTGAGGCTGATATCCTCAGTGCTTTTTGGTGCCTACTGCTGCAATGAGAGTGGGATCACTGCTACCACCCTGTTCCCAAAACACCCTTCTGCATTGGGTGGTCGTTGTTGTGCCAGGTGAGACCAAAATAGCACTGTTTTCTATAGGAAATACAGTTCCTGTAAGGCAAGGCTGCAGTGTGACGCCTGGCACCTACCCTGCTGACCCCAAGCGTGGATGCAGTATCCCATCCCTCCAGGCTGCAGGGCATCCCCGCAGCCCCCGCCTCCAGAGGGACACATGGGATGCATGGGTACTGGGGAAGGCTAAAAGACCCCCCCTCTTTCTGTCCCCCACCCCAGTTTAGCATCTTCCCCCTGTGGACCCCCAGTTAGTGTTGCCTTCGTGCCTGCATCCTCCCAGCCCCATCCAGCCCCAGGACCGTCCTCTGGATGCAGTGAGATTTACAGCACTTGGATGTCACCTGCGGCATCCCTGAGAAGCCTGCACAGGGAAACAGGGTTCAGCCAGAGACTTTACTGTGGGATACTGTGATGTACTTGTTTACCTCTTTCTTTTACAAAGTTTGTTTCCTGAAGGGTTGTGGGACATGCTAGGATGGACATGCACAGCTGCGCAGAGCTGATGTGGGATGGCGTATTGCTGTTTTGTAATACCCTAGACACTTCCAGCAAACAGTAGTGGGAAAAGAGCCGGAGAGGCATAATCTTACATGTGCTGGCAAGTTGTCTGTGTGCTTGTGGAAAGCATTTTCTGGCTAAATTGATGCATTCATCCCTGCTGTCCCCAGTTCAGGTGGTCCCCTTGCAGGTGTTTTTTCTCACTGCCCCGTTTGCTGAGTCCCGTGGTGGCCATAAGGGTCTCCACTTCCAATCTTTCAGACTTGGTTTCAGGTCCCAGCTCCGTCTCCAGCACTGCGGCTTGGCACGTCAGGGCGGCTGGTGGTCCTGCTTGTGCCTGCGCCTTGTCTCAAACTCACATCTTTCCTTTTGCAGAGGAAATCACTGATTGCTTTGGAGAAAGAAGATGAGGAGGAGAGAAATAAAACAATAGAAAGTTTGAAGACTGCACTGAGGACGAAACCAATGAGGCAATTGTCTTCATTTCCTTGCTTTATTGCTTTGGTCATGGCTTTTGATTTGTGTTCTCTGGCAGAGAGGTTTTAGGAAAGAAAGAGAAATGGGGCCTGCTCAGGATGAGGAGGGGACTTGGGAGGCAAGGACCCTGAAATGGCATTTACTTTTTTGAATCACCTCTTGTCATTTTGTTCCTTTTTCTCAGTCTTTTTAGTAGCTGAGAATCAGCAGCAGCTCCAATCTGTTCAGAGAAATCAGACCACTTTTTTTTTTTTTTTCTCAAATTTGCTCTTGTTCTAATTGGAACAAAATATAAAAATGCCTTCCAGAATTTTTCCAAAAAATCCAATTTTTGTTGGCCAACCAGGCCCTTTGTTTAAAATTCAATTCTTGCATTTTTTAAAGGAATAAAATCATATGAATCTTCAGGCTTTTGTGAAATGCAAGAAAAAAAAAATGTTGCTAAGAGGTTTTGATGGGGAGGATAAAGAAAGGGTGGGACTCTGTCTAAATGTCTTTAGTTTTTTCCCAATTAAGTTTCTCTGGAGTCTGCATGCACGCATCTGAAAAATCTTTTAGATGCCTCTGGTTGACTTTTTCAGATGGGAAAATGTTGCATTAAGAAATGCACTGTCCATTCTGGTTTTGGACGACACAGCTCTTATTTGTGAATGTATTACACTCTTCCAGTTCTCTTTTGCAATGATTCTGGCAAAGGTACTTGGTAAGAAGTTCCCAGGGTGAGGGGTGAACATCCGATTTCCATGGAGCCTGGACCTCTTGCGTGCTGGCTGCTGCCGTCCCCAGGGAGCAGGGGTGGTACCTAGCCTCGTCGTAGTTTGCAATGAAATTTTCCAAAGTGTTTCAAAGTGGTTTGTGAATCCATCTCACTGGAAATCAGAGGAATGGAGCAGGTTTCTATAGAAAATCTTACCTGCTGGACCTACTTTTGCTTCCAGGGAAGTGAACATCAAATTTCCAATTGACTTTGGCTGGAATACAAGCAGGCTTTGAAGCAGAGAAATCAGTTTTCACTGATTACCCCTTCTGCTGCTGCGCATAAGCACCGGTCGTTCTATATTAAACTCATCCCAGTGCTGGGATGTTCGTGGTTCATTTGCTGTCCAAGCCCACTCCTTTTGCCAAAACGGAGTACACCCAGCTGGAATGGCATCAGGCAGGGAGGTCCTGAAATGCATGAGCAGCATGCAGTGAAGGAGGGTGGGTTATGTCTGCGTGCTTTGTTGAATCTGCATCGGGCACTGCATGCATTTCCAGTCTGCCTTCTATTTAGCAGCATTATAAGTCATCACCGAAATCTGAAATCCCTGCTTAAAAATGTGTGAGATGCGCATAGCGGAGGAGAAGGATGCGGGTGGTGAGGCAGGAGAGGTAGCAGGAGGCGGAAGGTCTGGCAGGTGTCAAGGGCATGGGCTCAGCTGATGTTGGGCTTTCTGTGGGTTGGCTGCAGCTGGGTGAGAAGACAACTGCAGGGTCAGGGAGCTTCTTCCCATCCTGTGCAAAACTGGTCCCAAAGGAGTCTGATTTAAGAGTCAGGTTTTGGACTAGGGAGGTTTTGCAGCAACATGGCTGTGTCGTGGCGAACTCCTCACCTCCGCCTGGGGCTTGTGCTTATGGGACTGGTGAGCTGGTCCCCTTCCAAATCTCCCAGCTCCAGACAACCTTGTGCAGATGATGCCTGGCTGCCTATGCTACTGGGCACTGATTAAATGGATAGATTTTTGCAACCCTGTCCCTGCATTCTGGGCTGTAGAAGTCCTGCAGACCTCCTGCTATCCAAAGTCCATTGCAGTAAAAAATATATAAAAGCACTTGGGTTTACAAGAACAGACAAGTCAGCCCTGTTTGTGGGTTAAGTGGTCCTTTAGCATTTGATTTTAAAACATCCCTCTTTCTGACAGGTTTGTAACCCGGTTCATCGACCTGGATGGCTTGTCGTGTATTCTGAACTTCCTCAAAAGCATGGACTATGAGACAGCAGAGTCTCGAATACATACCTCGCTCATTGGATGTATAAAAGCACTAATGAACAACTCCCTGGGCCGGGCTCATGTCCTGGCCCATTCGGAGAGCATTAACGTAATCGCTCAGAGTCTGAGCACGGAGAATATTAAGACGAAGGTGGCAGTGCTGGAAATCATGGGCGCTGTGTGCCTGGTTCCCGGCGGCCACAAAAAGGTACTGGAGGCTATGCTGCACTACCAGAAATATGCCAGCGAACGGACTCGTTTTCAGGTGGGTGCCTCTCAACTCACCCCTTGGCTCCTGAAATTCAGCTCTGGGTCTGGGCAGATCATCAGCCGGTGCTGGGGGGAGAGAGGGCCTCCCTAGACAGCCCAAATCAGTGTTCTCATCCCTTCCTCCTCCTGGGTATCTAAACGCCGCGTGTGCATGATTTGTTGTGGCCATTTGTAATTTTGATAGTCTGGGAATTACCCCAGAACAATACCTAATCTGACGAGAGCCACAGCTGAGCAGAGAGTGGGAAAACAGTTATTTAAGGCAGCTCCCCACCAGAATGCTTGCTTTTGTACAGTTGTTGGAACTGCAGCTCTGCAAGGCTGCAGAACGTCTGGATGGGCTGATGTTTGCAGACAAAGATGCTGGGGTGGGCTGTGCTACATCAGGCAGCAGTTGTTGGTCCAGAAGGCATCACCAGCGAGCTGCTGCGGGGGCTTTGGGAGCACCGGGAGGAGTTGTTCATGCACGTGTCCTCTGGCAGTTCATGCAGCATCTGGGCTCTTAACTTATGTTGCGTGTTTGACAGACACTGATCAATGACCTGGACAAGAGCACGGGGCGGTATCGGGATGAAGTGAGCCTCAAGACAGCGATCATGTCCTTCATCAATGCGGTCCTGAGCCAGGGAGCAGGCGTGGTGAGCTCTGGGTCTCTTGGACAGGGTGGTCTTTTGGTGGTTTTGGGGCTTTTCAATAAGGTTTTTGAGGAAGTGCACCTTGCTGAGTTGACCCAACAACTGTCCCTTACAGGAAAGCCTGGATTTCAGACTCCACCTGAGATATGAATTTCTCATGCTTGGAATCCAGCCAGTCATTGACAAACTAAGAGAGCATGAAAACTCAACCCTAGACCGGTGAGTGGTGACCCACAGCCCGCTGGTTATTTTTCCCCTTTCCTTACATGCATTCTTTCTGGTTTTTGGACTTGGCCTTTGGGGAGGGCCACATGAGTCTAGACTGTAGATCTGGCTCCTCCTGAGGAAACGCTCTGGTGTCACCAAAGAGAGAGGGTAACAACCCTGGCTCCGCTGCACTCTAGCATAGGGTTGAGCCATGAAGGATGTGCCGTCCTGGTGGATGCTGCCAGCCCTCCTCCTCCTCTTTTCCAAAAGGTTCCTTGGAAAGGCTGTAATTACTTTGCCCTCTGTGTTTCTGAATTGGTTTCTCAGGCCAGAAAGGGTGAGGATGAACACGTGGAGCTCCGTCCGGGAGCTCTTGACTGAAGATCCTGTTGGTGTTTCAAGCCTTGCTTGGCTCTGGACCGCTGCCTGCTAGCGGGCTGCTCTGGAAGCTGTTCCAAACTGGCTGCCTGTTATTTGTGGTCACGTTCATATCCGCTTTTAACAGGCTTTTTTTTTTTTTCTTTCTTTCCTCAGGCATTTAGATTTTTTTGAAATGCTTAGAAATGAAGATGAACTGGAATTTGCCAAAAGATTTGAGCTGGTGAGTGTGAACATTACTGGTGCAGAGACTGGCACTTGATGTCATGCTTCCTTTTAAAAGTGCCTGTGTGGACTGGGACAAAGTGCAGGCTTTTGGATCAGATTTGGAGGCTGAAAATCTGTCTCCTGTTGCCTTGCTCCATTGCTTCATCCCTCTTCTCCCCTGGCTGCAGACCAGCGCTGTTTGCCCTTCATGGGGTACTTGGGACTGTCTGCACGCCAGGAAGAGATGCCTCGCTGGGTTTGGCGCTGAGACTCGGGAAGCTCGCGTTAGATGCTTCCTAGGAGATGGGGCCATATTCAGACCGTCTATGGCAGCATCTCAGGGCTGGGTGCGGTAGCGGATGCTGTGACTTGGTGCTGCTCTCCCTCGCCACAGGGGTCGCATCATTCCAGTGGCCTGACCATGCTCTGCTCTCTACTGCAGGTTCACATAGACACCAAAAGTGCAACTCAGATGTTTGAGCTGACGAGGAAGAGGCTGACTCACACGGAGGCCTACCCGCACTTTATGTCCATCCTGCACCACTGTCTCCAAATGCCTTGTGAGTACAGAGGGGGAAAGAAACCCGCACTGCCAGGGGCTTTACAGCCCAAGTCCCCTGCCCAGGGGGCAGCCACGTCCCTGCTGTTCCTCCCAGCCTCTCCCCTTCGTCCTGTCCAGATAAAAGAAGTGGCAACACCGTCCAGTACTGGCTGCTGCTGGACAGGATTGTACAGCAGATCGTCATTCAGAGTGACAAAGGGCAGGACCCTGATGCCACTCCCCTGGAAAACTTCAATATCAAAAATGTCGTCCGAATGTAAGTGCTCATCCTCCTTTCCTAGGGCATGCTGCTGTGACTTCAGCTGTTCAGGAGGGAGGGCGGGTGAGGTGGCAAGTTTTGGGAATCATCCCTGGCAGTCTTGGATTGTTTCGACCTACTCAACAAGACGTGCATGTGAATTAAGCTCAACCCTTGTGTCCTCAGTGAGCTATTTCCCTTGGCTGTCACTGTCACTGCTCCTTATTCATCACTCACTGCTCTCACAGTGACGTTTCTGCTCCTCGGTTGGAGGAGTCGGAGTCCCTGGAGCCGTGGAGGCAGCAGAGCATCCCAGTGTGCAAACCTTGTGGCCAGAAGCCGTGGGGAGGCAGAGCAGAGGTGTCAGAAATACCAGCATGGGAGCTGCACCCCATGCAGCCACAACACCCCTGCACAGTGCTCCTCGGTCACGTTTCTTCCTGGTGGTGTTTGCTCGCTGACTGCGCAAGGGTTGTCTCATAGCACTGCTTGTCTCCTCCTTTTAGGTTAGTCAATGAAAATGAAGTCAAACAATGGAAAGAGCAAGCAGAAAAAATGCGAAAAGGTGAGCAATGGAAAGATGAAAGGCATTAACTTTAACCTGAGCATGCACAGTAAGCTAAACAGATAACATTTACATGTTTAACTGGATGGACTCTGCGTGAGTGGCTGAGATTATATCATGCTGTGGGGCTTATGATAGAAGGAGATATTCATTTCTTCTTGGGGTCTGCAGCACAAGGGCAGCCCTGGCCAGAATATTATGTGCACAACAGATCCTCCCTTTCTTCAACTGCATAACTTCTCTCCTGGGCAGCCCTGGGTTTATAACCCCGCACGCTGCTTGCTGTTTGCCATACTGGAGTGTTCGTCACATGAAAGTGGTTTCACGGGCTGGTTTTGGGGGCTATTTCAGAGCACACTGAGCTTCAGCAGAAGCTGGAGAAGAAGGAGCGGGAATGCGACGCCAAGGCCCAGGAGAAGGAAGAAATGATGCAGACACTGAACAAGATGAAGGAGAAGCTGGAGAAGGAGTCCAGCGAGCACAAGCAGGTCAAGCAGCAGGTGGCAGATCTCACAGCGCAGCTCCATGAGATGAGCAGGGTGAGGCCCCAGACCTCCTCCCCATTGTGGCTGTGTCCCAAATCCCCCTAAAGTGCCAAGGGGTGATTTCTGGAGGCCCAGCTGAACAGAGGGCTGCAAAAGGTGCATGCTGGGAAGGCCACCAAGATGTCCATCCCTGAGGATGGGGTGATTTCACCTCTCTGGCTGCATTGGACCCCAGTCAAGACTGTTGAAGCCTTTGGATGCTTCCTACGCTGGTTACATTTTGGCAAAAAAAAAAAGGCATTTTTGGATGATGCCCTCCCTCTGTGTGACCAGTTCCTCTTCTCTTTCTCTCTCAGAGGGCGATCTGTGCTGCTGGCCCTGGAGGACCTCCCTTGCCACCAGGAGCTCCTGGTGGCCCTTTACCTTCTCCAGCTCCAGGATCCCTCCTTCCGCCTCCACCACCACCNCCCCCCAGGAGCACCGCTGGGCTTTACCCTCAAGAAGAAGAACATCCCACAGCCGACAAATGCCCTCAAGTCCTTCAACTGGTCCAAGCTGCCAGAGGTAAGCCAGGGTTTCCCCATTTGTGTTATCAGAGGGCCACGTTGCTCTGCAGAAGGATGATAATTCAGGCAACAAAACCAGAGGTGCCAAAGGGGGCACCCCAACCTGCAGTGCTCCCACTGTCTTTCAGAACAAGCTGGCAGGCACTGTGTGGACCGACATAGATGATGCAAAAGTGTTTAAAGTCCTGGACCTCGAAGACCTGGAAAGGACGTTCTCCGCCTACCAAAGACAGCAGGTAACGGCTGGCCGGGGCAGGCATCTGGGGCAGATGCCATGGTTATGAAGTTGCTCGGTTTCACATGTGGTCTCGGGACGCACCTCCTGTCATTATTTCACTTGAGCGTTGTGTTTGCCAGATCGGCTCAATCTGGTTTATCCTCTCATTTGCATGCCAGTGTCTTTGCCTTGAAATGGTAGCTCACAGCTAGATGTGACCAATTTTGTCCCTGCCCACATACCTGACCACGTGTGTTGCGGCGCAAGCACGCCTGTGTCATGAAGATGGATCACTAAACAAACAAAAATGACAGGGAATGTATGAAAATAGCCCCCAGATGTGGCCATGGTTGGGTAATATTTTTGGATCACTCTTAAGAGCAACGGCTTCATGTCTCTGTATTGGGTGGAAAATTTGTATCCCTCTCTGGCCAAGAAGGACTAAGTTTTACCCACATCTACCGTGGGTGGATCTCTTCTTTTATTTTTGTAGTGAGCCCAGAGCAAAATGTGAGCTTTGAACAAAAAGCAAGTCCCAAACCAAAATAATGACACTGCAGACAAAAGTCTCTGCTTTTTAATCTCCTACTCAAGCAATATGGCTCCAGTTTGGAAGGCATCAAAACACATGAAGAAAATTAGACACTTGTTTTACCCCAGGCAGGACCATTAGTGGTCAAAAGCCATGAGTTTTTCAGGAAAGCAGGAGAAAAAGTAAGAGAGAGGCTGAAAACGTTGTGCTTACCTGCTAAACGTCTGGCTGCATTGCGGAGAGGAGAGGCCAGGCTGTCCTGCTATTTCCAGGCTCAGGTGGAGGGATGGTGCTGGGAAGGAGCAGACTCAACACATAAGCTCCTTAGACAATGTGAGAGCTTAATCTCTTCCAGAAGCTAATGGAGGGCAAGATCAAGGTGGATCGGAGCAGCGCAAATATCAAGAGTAACCCACCAGGAGCAGGTGCTGCCCTGGTGGGATTTGGAAATAGGTGCTGCAGAGTTTTTGGAGCTTGACTAGTGCCTCCTGAAGGGCTCATCTGAAGATTAGATGGAAATGGACAGGAAGCAAGAAGTGAAACCTAGCGTGCCACTGGGACAGTTTGCCCTCTGACTAGCGTCAGTGAATCACCTGGTGTGCTGCAGATTACTGCTAGGCAGAAATCTAAACATAATTTGGCTTGGCTGAGGTCCTGCTTGGTGAAGTGGCTGGTTAGGTTTGGGACGCACGAGTCCCCAGGGTGCCCATGGCTGCGGGTGGTGCCCATGGAAATCCCTGGCTTTCCATGATGGCAGGGTCTTACTCTCTCCGGAGACTGCAGAGCACCTCCTGAGTGTGCAAAGCTGGGCTGTTGAGATGAAAAATGCAGCTCTCTAAGAATTTCTTTTTTTCTTTTACTGGATTATACACCCTGGAATGGTTGCAGTTGGGAGGTGGCCTGAAAATTGTAAATACTCCTTACTTCTTGCCACCACTACAAAGTTTTGGCGTCTGGACGGTCTCTGCTGGATGGGAGCTGTGAGTGTTCTTCATCACTTGGGCCACCAAGTTTGGTCAATGAGAATTGCCTGTCCTTTGGGGGAAGGACGATAAACTCATGTCTTAACAACTCGCAGCATTTTCAAGCTTGAGCAGGGATTTCTCCTCCTCCCTCCCTATCTTGAGCCCTTTACTGAAAGTCACTTACTTGGTGATCACATCTCTCAATTCCCCTGAGACATGATGTCCGTAGGGCTTGGGGCATCAGCATTTGCCCGCCTGTTCGTGCGGAGGAGTGGCATTGCCAGCTGGTGCATCGCTGTGGCCAGTGCCCCAGCGGGTCGGGGGCAGCTTGCAGAGGTGTGCGTGGTGCAGGGACATCTCAGACCCCCTTGGAGTAGCTGTGGCGGCTCTGTTATGGTTGGGACTTGGCTGCTTGTGTTGCCATAGTGCCTGGAAATCCCCGTCTGAGTAGTGTGCAGACTTAATTATGTTCTTAGTTTTAAGCATCTCCTTGCACGCTTTTCCCACGTCCCAGGCTGGGAGGTAAATGCAGGCTATGGAGTGAACTCTGCAGCTCTTGAGAACGGGCCCTTCCCTGCGGAGAGGACAGGAGCGCCCTGTTCATCCCTGGGAGCATCCCTGCCCCGTGCTGGGCAGAACGCGGTTGCTTGCCTGGAGCTACCAGGAGAGCAGATCCCTCCGAGCTCTGCGATGGCCACCAGCCCACATCCTCCTGTCCTCTGTGCCGGGGCTCTGAAGGTGTCCCCATGCCCGGAGGAGTGCATGATATCAGCACTTACCAATCTTGCTAGACATACTAGAAGAACACACATGGGCTTCACAATTCATGCTGTGGTGTGAGGACCCAGCAGAGCTCAGGGCAGCTGCTCAAGGGTGTGCGTACGGTGATGGAGAAAAGCAAGTCTAGTGCCATAGGGGGTCAAACATGCTATGCAGGGGTCTACATCTCCGTCGGAGATGTTTTGAGAGCTGAGGCTTGGAGCGGTGCTGGTAAGCAGCAGTGATGTGGCTGGGGCAGTCCTGGGACGTGCCAGGTCCAGCGAGTGCAGTGAAAGAGCTGGGTCCGAGTGGAAAAATACGTGTTGTTGACCTGAGGGCTTAGCAGTGAGCTACGAAAGAATTCGTCTTCCAAAAAAGGATGAAAGAAGAAAAGCCTCCAGCTCCTCCGTGTAAGCAAGAGCGACCTGCACATGGGCCGGGGGCAGCAGGGGCTGGGGATGTTTGTGGGGACAATGGCAGCAGATTAAAATTACTCCTCCTTTCACCACCATCCTTCAGCAGAGACTGGATCGTGGTTTGTGTGAGAGAAAGGAGCAGGGATGAGGCTTGTTGAGGCAGAGAGGGAGGTTTTTTTGTATTGAGCCTTCTCTGTGCATTGGGAGCTCTCCTGGAGAAGGCAGAGGGCAGAAGGACCACCCCATCCTTCTGCTCTGCAGTACCATGGGGCAGGTGCAAGCATCAGGATGGAAGGAGGGCTTCCTAATTAAATGACCTAATTACCAGTTAAATGACCAACAAGAAACTCATTCCCACTCGTGGGAGAGCTTTGTGCCTGTCTCATGAAGGAGCCGGCTCAGAAGAGGTTGCTTTATCAAACACTGCTCCTTAACCACTATGACTGATCTGTGGACTCAAATTCTGCCCTAGCAGCAGCCTCATGTCCAGCTAAATTGTAGGGCTGCATTTCTCATCTAATCTCTCTGAAGTACAGCAATAGCAGCTTGGGTATCTTTATTTAGGGTCTGTCGGCCCCCTTTCCTTGCAAAGCCGCTGCCGAAGGAAGCCCTGGCACCTCCGCTGAGCGGGCCGGGACGCTCAGGAAAGGGTTGGTTTCTTGTTTTCTTGGCTGACGTTTCGTTGTCTCCCGGCACGTTTTGTTCTGCTTCTTGGCCGCAGCGTATTTTCTGCACTCCAGGAAAGCTTCACACGTTGTTCGTTGTTCGTTCTGAACCTTTGCTGGGAACCATTTGCATACAAAAAGCCACAGGGAGACAGGGCACGGAGCGGGGCTTGGGCTCAGCCCCCTGCCGGTGTCCCTGGCCAAGCCCGGGGTGTTTCGTGTCGTCCAACAGAGCCGTTTCCCATCCTCCCTCCCAAACCCACGCACGGTTCCTGGGCCGATAAAGTGTTGGCAGCCGGTCAGGGGAAAACCTGCATAAACAAGGTTTCCTTTAAAAAGGCGGTGATGGTGTTTGGAGATGACTAACTCGAACCAGGCCTGTGGGCCGGCGGTCACCTCCGAGCAGAGGGGCTGGAAGGAAGCGCGTTTGGAGTCCACCTACCTCCAGAGGACCTCTGGCCGCCGCGTGCCTTCTCTTTTTTTTTTAAAAAAGCAACAAACTATTTATGCACCTTTGCAATCTCCCTCCCCATCACAGATCTGCTGGACCTTGAGCCAAGCCAAAAAAAAAAAAAAAGCAAAGATGCAGCCCAGCAAATGAGGAGGGAAAACTCTCTCGTGTGTGTGTGTGGTCTCATGGTACCGGCTTTGCTGCACGTGCTTCCAGTCTGCCAGCTGGGGCTGTGGGGTGGGGGGACCCCGGCAGGCGAACGGGGTCTTGGGAAGAGCGAAGTGCAGGCTGGGCGTCAGGGTAGCGTCTGGTCAGGCTGCCAGGCCCCGCAGAAGGGTTATTTTCCCTGTAGGAGGAGAAGTCGAGGGGAAACGTGTTGCCATGGCAAATGGTAAAGTTTTGCTGCGGCAAGATTTGCTCCAGGATGAGAATCTCGTTATTTCCACTTGAAAGCCCTGTTTTTCCTGGCAGTCGTGTTGATGTTTTGTCCTCTCAGACTTGCAAAAACCAGCAATTTTCTTCCCCGGCATGGCGGGCTGAGCGGCACTGCTTGGGGCCAGCGCTGGTGGGCTGGCGTGGAGCGGTGGCAGGGCTTGGCGGAGGTCCCCTGCATCCCCCCCAGCACCCTAGCGCAGAAGCACCTTGACGTGACCCATCCGTGAGCAACCCTCTTCCTCCCCTTCTGCACTTCCTCCTCCGCATCCCTTCATCCCCACCGCGCTCCCATCTGCATCCTCCATTTTTCGGTGCTGGCAGACCCCGAGTGCTTCCCCTGGCTGCTGACCCCGCTGTGTGACGCCTTCCCCTTGACCATGCTTGGATTACTTTTGGTTTTGCGGAGATCACTGAATTGCATGTGTTTTTACTGCCTTTTTCCATGCTTCTGCTATGGCTGTAGGACTTCTTTGTGAGCAGTAACTCCCGGCAGGTAAGTGAGCATCTGCAGGTGTTGGAGTGCGTGCGGTGCCTGGGAGCGGCGAGGGCAGGGCTGGGGACGCGGGGACGTGTGCGGTGGCTTGGGTTTTTACTCAGAGGAGGTCCAGCTGCTGAGCATCGCTGGCAGACCCTGCCCTGAGGCTTCTCAAAAGATTGAGAAAAATAAACTTTTACCTACGGAAGAGGCTCAGAGGAGCTCTGCACCACCTGGCCCGGCAGTTTCCCACTTCTCATAGGTGGTTTTTTAATTAACGCAAGAAGAAGAGTGAAAAATGCTTTTTCGCTCACTCTAAGCCTGTAGGGTGGCTGTGCGCCGCTTCTAAGCTCTGAAACATTTAGTGCTCATCTGCGGAGCACGGGACCTTGCAGCTCTGGGTTACGTTCCTTACAGAAGGATTGAATAGCCAGGTTTTAATTCATTAACCTTACTGAAACATGCAATACGGTAAATTAAAACTGGGGTCAACTTGAACTCCTTGTGCAACCCTGCAAGATCACTGTTACCTTGATCCGATCTGCCCATCCATGTGCAGCCCTACCTTTGTACATTGTTACTCATTTGAAGATACCGTATTGAAGTGGCTTAGGAGATTTAGGTGCTCATGCCACATGGATTTGTGCTTCCGCATTTCCCTGAAAGAGCCACAAATGCTGCAGGTTGCATTTGCAAGTCTGGTAATTTTTATTGGGAAACTTGCTATTGCGGACTGATGCATGAAGGGCGACTGCAGATGTTTGGAGTGCAGAGCAAGAGTGGTCCTGAGTGTGTGCAGCCGCCCATAATGAAATATTTCATGCGAGGGTTTAATGAAGTATCACAAATATGTATGCTAAGAAAGCCCTGCTTTATTTTTTCAGCAGCGCCTGTGTGTTTGCAGATTCTTAAATCTTCCCTGTCTGAGAAAATATTTACATTTCTAACCAGTGGCTTCAAAGCCAGTTCTGGTTTATGAAGCGACTTACTGTATTTCAGTTACAGGCTATGGGTTTTACCCGTAACCCGTGGTGACACTCCTGATTAATGGAGGCCACTGTGTTTCACACTGGTATGTGCTGAGAGTACTAAATGTCTTCTCTGTGGCTTTTCTCCATGCTTTTTTTTTTCCCCATTTTTTGTAGAAGGAAGATGCTATTGACGACACGTTGAGCTCCCGACACAAAGTCAAGGAGCTCTCGGTCATAGACGGCCGGAGAGCTCAGAACTGCAACATCCTTCTCTCCAGGTACGGTTGATGCGGGGGCCACGGGTATCGTGCCCCAGCCCCGGGATGCTGCTCATCCCTGCGGGGGTTAAATGACAGGAGAGCCAGCGACACCTGAACCCAGCTGCAGCCTTGCACTTTCCATTGCAGGGTGGTGTGGGGCAGGGAGATGCTCTGAACAGGGTGCGTGGCAATTCAGGGCATCCCTGTAAAGCCCCTTTGGGGCTGGGATACCCAGTGAGCCTTTAGAGGGGCCGGAGGGGTTTGATGTCACCTTTCATCTTCTTCAGCTTGGGTTTTGTTTGCTCTTTGGTGGCTGCTAAATATGGTCTCTGTACACTGGGGAGAACAGTGGGTGTGTGCAGTGTTTGGGGACTGCAAGCGTGCACCAGGTGCTGGCTCCTCAGCAGGAGCTGGCACATAATTTGGAAAGGGCCAGGCATCCTGCATGGGTACCATGGGCCACATCTGGCTTTTGGGACAGAGGTGTCCCCCTCTTAGCAGCTGCTGGGCCCCAACAGGATGACAGCCTCCAGCATGTCCCTCTCCAGGCAGGGTAGCCCTGCACTGCTATGAGGAATTTAATCCAAGCCCCAAATCTTATTTCTGCCAAGAGGGTAGAAAGGGCACTTTTTCACAAGGTAAAATAAACCAGTAAGACTGACTTCTGAGAAAGCAGAAGCCAGGCTGTGGTGATGTGGAAGGATGAACCCGCAGCATAGGTATTTGGAAAAAGAAAAAAAAAAAAGACCAGCAGAAAATGCCACTTTTTTCTGGCTCACCCAGAAAAAAAATCCGGCAGCAATAAAATCCAGCTCCATTCAAAATGGTCACTCTGTTGCACCAAGCAGCTGCTCTGCTTTTGTGGTACCGAGGACCAGCCTGCACCAAGCACCGCAGCGGGTAGGGTGGGCTTGCAGCTGCATCGCCCAAATCCTGCATTGTCCCGACTGCGGGTCAGCCCACGTGGCTTTCTTCCCTGGCAAACTGCAGGCAGGTGCCTGCAAACAAAACCTCTGGGTGGGGAACGGTGCCTTGTTTCTGCTCTGGGTTGCTTCTAGGGATTTTCTCGCTTCCTCAAATGCGGTAGTCAAAATAACAAGCATTACGGTGAAAAGGGAGTTTAAAGCAGCCTGTGAATGAGTGTATTTATGTCAGCAAACTGCTAGAGAGCAAAGCAGCTGGACTGGGGCACTGGCTGGGCTGCTCCCCCGTGTTGTGCGCAATCAGAGCGGGTTTAGGTGCAATTCAGAAAGATGTTTGAGCGTGCAGCCGAAGGTTACGCACACAAATAGCCCCTTTGGTGCGAAGGAGAGCTACTTGAGTGCTTAACAACAAAGGCATCTGAGGTGCCTCGCTGAGTAAAGGTCTTCATTTCATCTCACCAGCCAATCTTTCTCTTCCAGCGATGGCTGGAAATGAGTCGCCAGTAATTAATCCAACAGGGATGAGCAAAAAGAGCAAGACAGAGGCCGCTGTCCATCCGCTCTGCCCTTCGGGTCCTTCCCTGGGAGAGCAGCAAGCGGGGCATGGGGCTGTGTGTTTTTGCCCAGCACCGGTATAATCAGCCAAATAAATGTGTAACGAGCCAACGAGGAGTGAGCCCTGACTCTCAGCAGATCCAGACCTGCTCTCTTTGTGGTTTCTTTGGCCATCACCAGCAGTTTGCTCCCACCCAGGCTCTCAGGTGTCCTCCCCCAGAGGAGACACCAACCCAGCATGAGCTGCAGCCTTGGAGATGCTTTGGGGCTCATCCCTTGTTGCAGGAGCTTCTGCTTAACCTGGCGCTGCTGGGGACTTGCATGCAGGGTATTTCTGTAGCATTGCAGCAGCTGCTGATCCTGCACCTTCCCCATCTCTGCAACTGACCACAGTCAGATCTCTCTCCCCAAAATGGGCGATTTACTCTTTTGACACCAAGCAGCAAAAAAGGAAAGGATGAAGCTCCCTGCCCAGCATCCTGCCTGCACCCTGGGACCTCTGCAGGCTCAGCGCAGCCCCTGCTTCTCCAGCAAACTCTTCTCCAGCAAACTTTTCCAGCAAACCCTTCGCCCGTCTCTAAGTGGGGCAGAGCAGCGGTTCCCTGCTCCTGCTGCTGCAGAGGGCTGGGCATAGCACGGGCGAGTAGGGGCGAGCAGACTTTCACATGTGAAAGGACCTGCACGCTTGGCCCCTTGTTTAGCCCAGACATTTGTAAGCTAACAGCCATTGTCTGGCTTGCAGCGTGGAAAGATTACGGCCAGCGAGATACTTTATCTCTCTCTGTAGATTTATTTTTTTGCCTGCTTCCCTTGCTTTGGGAGAAATTACTGCACAGTGAGATCACTGGATTTTCGTTCAGCTTGTAATGCAACACAAGAATATATTTAACATTTGCTTTTTTCTTTTTTTTTAAGAACGCTTCAGCAATGCCAATGTCGGTGCATTATTGGGTCTTGCTCAATGAAACCACCCTGTTCTTGCTTTTGCTCCGGGTGTACGCATGTGTATTTTTAGCGTGCTGCCTTCTGCAAGATGCAAATCAGGACTTTGCTCCATCCCTTTCTAAGCGTACTGGCAGTGAATGGCTCATTTGATTCCTCTCCCCAGCGAGGCAGTGTTGAGCATTTTTCTCAAATGAATGTGGCTTTTCAAGAGGGCGCGTCTCCTTCCCGGCGGAATTTGTTTTTCCCCTTCACACTTATTACATCCTTTGCCGGACTCTACAAAAGCCACGCAAGCGAGCCCCGCACTTGCCGGGCTGGCGGGCTGTCACTTCACATCACCGAGCTGCTGGGCTTAAATCCCTGTGACAGCAAGCACTGTGACCCCGTTCTTCTCAGACGGCTCGCGTTCGACAGCTGCTGCCAACAATGATAATTATTGTGGTTATAGATAAGCTTCTAGCTTTCACTGGCCCCTTTCCCATCACATTGTCTGAGAAGCTGTTTTCTTCTGGCGCCCCGTGATTGCTCTCTGCCGATCCTGAAGCAGCCTCTTGTTCTTGGCACGGCATTTTGATGATTTCTGAGAAAAGCCTTTTCAGCCTTTTTTTTTGTATATCTATATTTTATTATTGACTTTGCTTTTACAGAGTAAGGCTTACAAAAGTCACCTTCACCCTTCACCACCCACCCAGAGACAGTCACAGTAAAACTTCAGGTGTTCACTTGTGCATTGGGTGAGAGGTAACTGCCCACCAGCCACCTTCTCCTAGGAGCATTTCTTCCTCCCAGAGATCCTCAAAATGTTCCAAACCAGCAACATCTGGTTTTCACCAGGTGAGGACTGCTGTGACTCTTGGTGGTGGTCTCAGCCCTAGCACCGCTGCTTGGGTGCAAGCTTCATACCCAGCGTCAGGTTGTGTCCATCCTGGCCATTGCCATCATATGGGACAGGTAGGGTGTCTCCAGGACATGGCTGCTTGTCACTGCAAGCAGCAGAGGGGCCGTTTTCCAGAACTGAAGAGTAGATCCTGGATTTGTGCTTGTGCTGTGACCCTGCCAATGGTCCTGGCCACTGCTCAGTGCAGTCCTTGTGGTTTCTTCCCTGGTTCAGGTGACATTTTAACGCACTCCTCTTTTAACAAACCCGCTCTTGTGGGACTCCCTTGAATACCAAATACAGGGGCAGGAGGTGGGGGAGGGCTGAGACGAGAAACCTGAGCTCATAAGGAACAAGAGTTTACTTGCCACTTCTCTTTCACCTGCCTCAGTGAAGCTAATCCTGCACTTCTAGTCTTGAACAAAAGGTTTCAAGTTAAGCCAAGCCCTCACTAGGCTGGTCTAAGAGGGCCCAGCACCATTCCTGCTTTAGCTTTGTCTTCCAAAAGCTGGCTCTAAGGTCTTGGCCTGCTACCTGAGCAGATGCCAGGATGAAAAATACCCTCTTCCTCTAATTACTTGGACTGATTGAGATCTTTTTTGCTCCTGATCTTCTTTTCGATCCACTGAACAGGCCAACCCCTGAGGTCTAACATCCCGTTGCAGGGTGTGTGTCTAGTTTCAGCTCACTCCTTTGAGCGACATCCAGTATCTCACCATCCTTTGGCAGTGCTGGTCACTGATACTGGGGCGATGGGTTTTGTTAAAGCCCTCCCTGCCACACTGCACTCAGCTGTACCTTGGTCTATTGGATTGTGCAGCTTGGTTTTCAAATGCTGGCTCTCCTCTGGATTTCTGTGCAAGGCCCTTTTCTGAGGTCTCCTTGCATATGACACGCTTCTCCTGCATCTCCACTCGGCTCCGGAGCTGGGTGTAAAACCAGCATCCGAAACCAGCTGAGCTTACCGCCCGGTGCTTCTAGCGCTCAACACAGCCCCTCTTGCCGAGGAATATACCCATCAGGCTGCAGAAAGCATCGCTCTGTCCTACCTGCGTGAGCACAAGCAGAGTTGTTAGAAGCTGCAGCAGAACTCTAAAAATGAAGTCATAAAGGCTGAGGGCTTGGACAAAGCCTCAGAAGACAGCCAGGTCTGTGATGGCGATGCTTGGCCGAGAGCTGCCGGGTAGGGCAGGGATAAGAAGGGGCTTTCCCTCTTTTGCACTGAGATTATTTTATCAACCGCAATACAAAAACGTGAAGAAAAATATTTGTGGTTTTGCAATCCCAGTCCTTGCAGGGAGTGGTCACGGACCAATTAATCTGTAATTAATGGCTGCTCAGCCCAGGAGGAGCTAAGGACGTCTTTCTATCTATCTATTGCCTCAGCTCGCTGCAGGCTGCTGAGCATCCAGATTTTAGGTTTCTTTCGCTTCCTAGAGGAACACTCCGTCTGAAGGTGGTTGGGAGGGGTGGGGCAGGCAGCACTGAAATCCAAGAAGGGCAGCAGAAGTTGGCCAAATTTTCCTTAGGAGTTGTGGAAATGGGTTCAGGAGCGGCGCTGAGCTGCGCCCCTGTGCCCAGCTGTGCCGTGCTGGTGACAGGCAATGTCACCCCTGCTGTCCCCACAGCCACTGAGGGTGCTGGCACTGCAGGAGCAGCACTACAAGGGGCAGGAGTTACATATGCATGTTTTTAAAAATACATATATAATGTATTACTGATATAAAACATTATGAAATGTGGGATGGTGCTGTCCCACTGTGTGTCTCACATGTCCTGCTTCAAACCACGTGCTTCAAACCATGTGCTGCTTCAGACAATGTGCTTCAAACGGTGTGCTGCTATCTGTGACTCTGCTGCTGGCCGTTAGCTGTACATGTTGCCTGGCCGTGTCAGTGGGTGACACGCTCCTCAAGCTGCCAGACTGCATGGCTGTGATTAACCCTTCTTCCCCCTCCTCCTCCCAGGCTGAAACTCTCAAACGAGGAGATCAAACGAGCCATTTTGACGATGGACGAGCAGGAGGACCTCCCGAAAGACATGTTGGAGCAGGTGGGCAGCGCATCCCGTGCTCCTCCCTGTTGGCACCGTGCCTTGCAAATGAGGTCACACCGTATGTTGTGCTTGGGATCAAACTGAGACGCGTGTCGTGCCCTGAATTATTTCCCAACTGCATGTTGAAAACCACTTGAGGCACTGGTTGGAGAAGTGGGAAAGCAGCTAGGTCATAGCATCGGCACAGGGAGCAGAATGGCCTCCACATCCCATGCCGGTACCTGGATCTGCTCTGGGAACCCAAAGCAGAGCCATTTCGTAGCTGAAGCTTGAAGTTTGTGCTTGGTGGGAGTTGCCTGTGAAATCTTGTTCAGTCCTCAAAAAGGGAATCCAATTTTTCACCCCCTGTAAGTCCCGTTAGAAGCATTTTATTCACCTGTCCTTAAAACTGGGCTGGTAATTGCACCTTCAGAGACGTGGAAGGATTCCTTGCAAAAAATTTCCATCTGCAATATGTGGAGTTGCAGTGAGTGAGAGTCCCTCATAATCTTGTCTGGCGAAGATGATGTGGAAACCTTGGTGTGGATATAGTACATCTGTTGTAAAGCCGGAGTGGTGGCAGAGCAGAAGCAAGAGACACCAATGTGATGGGGCAGAGGGAGGAAGAGCAAAGGGACAGCTGTAACGCACTTACTTCATAGGTGCCTTGGGGTCACTTTGTGCATATTGAAAAGGTAGTAGATTCAGCTGACTAAATCACCATTTTGCTCATGAAAAACGGCAGAACTGTGCATGGACCTCATGTCTACAAATGTGCTTTCCCTTGTTTAGCTCCTGAAGTTTGTTCCAGAAAAGGGTGACATTGACCTGCTGGAAGAGCATAAGCACGAGCTGGACCGCATGGCCAAGGCTGACCGGTTCCTCTTCGAAATGAGCAGGTGGGGTGGCCCGTGGGTTTTCATGGAACCTAGTTGGGAAATATGCTCTGCTTGCTGTTTTTCACATCAAGAAACGTGTGAGCCAAATGGATGGGAGTGCAAGTGAGGTGCTCCTACCCATAAAGATCACTCACGGTGCTGCGCTCCCCAAATCAGGATTGTGCATCCCAGATGAGCAGCAGCTGGGTGGAGCAGGGGTAGGGATGGGGAGATGAGTCCTCTCAGGAGCTGGTGGGTTCCCAGGGCATCTCCCTACACACTTCCCCTCTTGCCTGGGGAAGAAAAGCTCAGTCTGGCGCAGCTCTGCAAAGAGCGCATCATCTATATTGTGGTCCAGGTGGGAAGTGCTGCTCGAAGGATAACAATGCCGCAGCGATGCTCTTTTCCCCTCCACATTAATATATCCTAACGAATAGTCAAGACTGATGTGTATAAATTTTGCCCTGCTGTGTAGATAAGTCCCACTCCTCACTTCCAGAAGTGACTCATCCCTAAGGCTCCCAAGAATATATAAGAAGGAGATGAAATGTCATTTCTTCCTGATCCTGGCAGCAATCATTTAAGACTTAGAGGTCTTGAGGGATGAATAATCTTATCTTTTGCATGCACATCCTCCGGGGTGCTGGTTTAAAATCTTGAAGCTCCTTATTTAAATCCAGCTAAGTATTGAGCTCTTTGAGATTTTCTCCAAGGAATTTCTTAGCTGAACTTCGAGCAAGTCACTTGTTTGAAAAGTCAGAGAGTTTCACAATCCGAGATCATTCCAGGAGATCGAAAATAGAAATGCTCCTGTTCTCCCCGAGAAACGCACCGATGAATACCATGGCAATGCACCGTGTAGCTGCTGAGTGTCAAAGACAGGCAGGACGGGGCTGTGAAGTTCAGACCCAAGCCCTTGGGGCTGGAAGATGCTCAGAATTCGCTTTGCCATTGCAGGTTGCCTTGCTTCTTCACAGTCTCTTGCCCAAATGTTGCTCCTGTGCCTTCATCTTTTGGAAAGTGCAATGTGCTGATGCAAATATTTTCCTTTATTTCAGGCATAGCTGTTTAATTTGCCCTGTGGTCTGTAACCGAGTGTGATGTCTTTGTCACCTCTGATTAGTACAGCGTCAGCCTAGCTCATGGCCTTGTCTGTGAGCAGGTCTCCTGTGGATCCTGGTCAAAATGACTCAAATTAGGCTGCCATTTGCTTACAAGGGAGATCTTGTTTAGCCTAAATACAACTGACGTGAGCAGAGCTGTCCCAGACTTGCTCAGGAAAGGGCTGGGTTGGGATGTGTTGGTGGTCTGCTGCCCAGGTCCAGGGGGAGGCCATCACTTTGAGTATCCGAAGGTCCGGTTCCATTAGTGCTGGTAGCTGGTGTGTCTGTCTCCAGCCACAGCTCATTGCAAAGCCACTGGGAGCCCAGATCTCATCAGTGTCTCTACTCAGGAGTGGTCATAAATGAACTGTTAGTTCATAGCAATAGCGTGTAAAAATGCACTTGTTGAAGCTGCTGAGTTCAGGGTAGCTTACACGTGTGCTTAACAACCCATCAGGATCAGCCCCATGACGGCTGTAGCTTCAGTTGTCATTTTTTTTCCATCCTAGCATAGTTTCAGGGAGAAAGGCAGTCATTATTTTTTAATCACCGTGGCTCACAAGTGCTTTGTAAGCCCATCTGTGAACAGCTGAGCAGCAGAGCTCCACCTGGAGCAAGCAAAGCTCAGCCTGCACGTATTTTTTTCCTGGCAGGATAAACCATTATCAGCAAAGGCTGCAGTCCCTCTACTTCAAGAAGAAGTTTGCAGAGAGAGTTGCAGAAGTCAAACCCAAGGTGGAAGGCAAGTGACCGCATCTGCTGGCTGCTTCTCATGGAGATGGCAGAGATGCAGTGGGATGGGGGGAGCTGGTGGCCACTCTTTGGCCATGAGGGCACTGCAGGGGCAGGGGACTGACGCGCTGCAAGTGCCAGGGCTCCTGGTGCTTGGCAGGTGACATCCCTCACCTTTCTCCTTGCAGCCATCCGCGCTGGCTCCAAGGCGGTGCTGCAGAGCAGCAGCCTCCGGCAGCTGCTGGAGGTGGTCCTGGCCTTCGGGAACTACATGAACAAAGGGCAGAGGGGAAATGCCTTCGGGTTTAAAATCTCCAGCCTGAACAAGATCGCGGACACGAAGTCCAGCATTGACAAGTGAGCAGCCCCTGCCCTCCTTCTCGGTAGCTTCTGCAGGCTCCAGCGTTGCTGGGGGAATACAGAGGTTGTTAGCACTGCCCTGGGGACGCGGGTGGGTGAGAGCTATCCCCTCCCTCCTGCCACCTGGCCAGCACATCCAATGGCACAAGCATCCATTTTTGGAGCACGAAAGGTTTAGAGGGAACCAAGCTGCAGTCGGCACAGCGTTGAATGGGGGCTTTCCTTTCTGGGCTGCTCAACAGCAGTCAAGGCTGATGTGGAGGATCATCCTCCAAATGCTTTTTCCCCCTTTGAGAAGCCAGGAGCCGCCGTGCCATGATGCTGTGGCCAGAGGAGGGGTCCCGGAGCTTGTCTCTGTGGGGACCCCTGTGCAGCCACCCCAAGCTGCCACAGTCATTGTGGTGTTCACTCCCCTCGGCTGTACACAGAGTGAGAGGAGCTTTACCAATCAGCAGAGATGACAGAGGAAGGGGCCAGTGATGTTGAGGGCATCTCCCCTGGGTCCCTGCCATGGTCTGCAGCCCTCTTGTTTGCAGGGATCAGGCTGCTCTGCACCATGGATGTGGTGGGACAGACCCAGCCCACGTCCCCTGCTCTGGGATCCACACAGCGAGCAGCGTCCTTGCAGAAGTCCCAAAATAGTTACCAGGGTTGGGATTTAACCAGCACCATGCTAACCTCGCTGCTCCTCTCTCCTAGGAACATTACTCTTCTGCACTATCTCATCACTATCGTCGAGAAGAAATATCCCAAAGTCCTCCGCCTCCATGAGGAGCTGCGAGACATCCCGCAGGCGGCCAAAGTCAAGTAAGCAGGGATTTGGGTGGTGGTGCTGGTGGGCAGGGGGTGCGTCTCCTCTTGCTTCAGCCTGCCTTTCTGCATCGCATCCCCATGCCCCTGCACCCGGCCTGAGCACCCACCAGGGCAGAAGCAGAAAGTTGGTGCTGCAGCAAGCATCACCTGGTGGCTTTAAATCCCAGCCCTGGCAGCTAAAGGGCGGTGAGCCTCTGGCTGCGAGGGAGGAGAGCTGCTTGCAGCAGCCGTTTCCTGCTGTTATCTCACCACAGAAGCATTTAATTAATTTCTAATGGTATGGCAAGCAATCTGGTAGGAAGCGGTTGCGGTGTGGCTGCAGATAAAGGGCAGCTGTTTATCTGTGTGCAGCGGGGAGGCTTTGTGTGTGGGGCACCAGTGCGAGGGGCTCGGCACCCTCCGGGTCCTGCCCAGCCCTCCTTCTGCCACTGATGTGGAGCTTCTGGTGTCCACAACATGCTTATGGACCCTGCGCACCTCACCGTGACCTGTTTGGAGTGGGCTGCCTCTGTCTGGAGAGGCCCCATCCAGCAAAGCCCTTAAACACGTGCTTAGCGTTAAGTGCACCAGGAATCTGCTGTTGCTCTGCAAAGCCCTCAAGTATGTGCTTAAGTCCCTCCGAAATCAATGGGGCTCTATTCTGGTTTTAAAGTTCAGCATGAGCGTACGTGCTGTGCTGCTTTGGGGATCTGAGCCTGTGACAGGGAGTCAAAGAGTACACGTTTCTGCAGGCAGCACGCGTGCAGCTGAGAGCGTTCGCCTGTATAATCCATGGACGTGAAAAGGGCCTTAAACCGCACCTTTTTAGAGATGACATGGCAAATAGGCATGGAGTTTACGGTGGCCTGCAGGTCTTTTTAAGTTTCAAAGTGCTCTCATAGCAAAGGGTGGCTTCCCTGTTGAAGATCTGTAACGTGCAAAGTGTTTCAGGTGGCGAGCATCCTCATGTTTCATAATTTTCAGCTGTAGGGGTTAGACAAAATACCTGCACAAGGAACGGGTGGCTGCTGTGTTGTAGGCATCAGCTGAGGACTTCATTGAGAATGGATGGAAAGGCAGACACAGGGTATGCTCCCCGGCTGCTGCAGGCACCTTCCTTCTCGTACTCGTGCCTCTGCAGCTGTTGGACAGATACACGTATGGGAAAGAAAACGTCTGCGTAAAGGTTATTTTCCCTGAAATTTATCGGTTTTGCTCTAAACTGGACACCATATGTAATATTTGGGTTTTGTCCAATCTACAGTGAAACCAAAAAGTTTCTAAATCTCTGGAAAACCCTAAATTCCCCCCAGCCCGGCAGCTGTTAAGTGAAATTGCCGCCTCTGTCAATCCCACCACTAATAATGAACTGCTGGAGCACAGGGCTCCCAAAACTTCATTTTCCCAGACTAGACCTGCCAGGAACACTTGTCCCATGACCTTGCGTCAGCATTTCCAGGGACCCCAGGACAGACGCCCCTGGAAAGACGTCAAGCCTGTGGTCATCGAGTCTTTGTGAGAAAGCTTCCGATCAGATGTAGTGGTAGAAACCCATAAGCACTCGAGCTCAGAGCTCGCTGGGGGCTTGAGCCTTGTGTAAACAGCCTCAGCGCCAGACATGATGATTTATTTTTATTTCTCTATATTTGGGTTGTCTCCCTTTGTGAAAGCCTTACTGTTAAAGACTGCTGCTTCAATCTGTAGGATAGGAAAGATGCTTTGTGTGGTATTCCCCTAATCATGGTTCCCTCAAAAACTGTCCACTGTGCAATGGGACAATTATGTTCTGCTGGCACTCGAGAGGAGAAAAGAAACCTGTGCCCAGCAAAGCCCTCTCCTGAGCTCTCCTTGTGCCGAAGCTTGCTGAGCCTTCGTGTTCCCAGCTCCTGGCACTAAGTCCTGCAGCGCTGCCTTTGATCTGCTGCTGCTCGTGTCCACACGGCTCCTGAGAGACAGACCAGGGAAGAGGCAGAGCCCAGCAGCCCCTTTCCACCTTGCAGCCGCCAAGGGCAGGAATGAGGAACACTCCTTCCTCCATCCCACCACCGCCTGCTCTGCTACGCCAACAGTGTCTGCTCAGGGTTTTTTACCACAGACCCTTTGATTAAAAAGTGCTTTGCTTTAAAAGAAGCAGCTGCAGCCACTTTCAGATAGGCAGCTGCCCTAGCTGAGAGGCTGTCAGGATGATTTGCAGCTCGAGACATGCCAGCCTGCAAACAGGAGGCAATGTGTGCAGCACTGGGGTCTTTTCAGTGGAAAAGCACGGTCTTGTTGATGGGAGAGCTGTAGAAGGTGCTGTGGAAGGCTGCAAATTGACATCCTGCCATTTCCAACAGCATGACCGAGCTGGAGAAAGAAATAAACACGCTGAGGAGTGGCCTGAGAGCGGTGGAGACGGTAAGTATTATTTAAATCAAATAAAGTCCAGCCTGGCTCTGAGCACCACGGCATCCCTCCATAGGGAGGCAGCCGAGGGGGCTCCCAGCAAAGCTGTTTTTATCGCATTTCCTGGAGATCTTCTGATCTTCTCTTCCTGCCCTGCACATGTGGTTGTCCTCCTAGGGCCGTGGTGAAGAAGCAGTGGAGGTATCCTGCAGGACTCGCTGTCTTGCTGAATAATGCTGCTTCCAGCATCTCTCCTGCAGGATTTGGCCTCAAAAGCGTAATGCAGCCATGATATTGTAAAATGCGGTAATCCAAGGTCTCACGCATGGCAGGAGGGAGCAGCAGTGTGGTGCACCCAGTACGTGTGGCACTGACATGGGCACGCACCCAATGGCAGTGACAGAGGCCAGTGGTGTTTGTGTCCCTCATCAGCCAGGGCCTGACCAGATTCATGTTTTTTCCCAAAGGAGCTGGACTTCCAGAAGTCTCAAGTTCAGCAAACAGGAGACAAATTTGTGTCTGTCGTCAGCCAGTTCATTACATTAGCCAGCTTCAGCTTCTCAGATGTTGAAGATCTTCTGGCAGAAGCAAAAGAGCTGGTAAGGTCACCAACGTCCTTGAGATCTGGATAGCATTTCAGCCTTTCCTCCAGCCGGCACGGGAGGGACAGCCCTGCCTTTCCCAGAGCACATGCTGTGTGCTGACATCTCAGATATCCTCCAAGAGATCATGCACACGTGAAGGAGGGCGAACGTCCTGTTGAGACCCTGACATGAGGAAGGCTCTGGGCTGCTTTTCACGGTTTTGTCTGAGTGGGTGGGTGGGTGGTACATCCAGGGCCTTTTTCCTGCTCCACAACCCAACATGCCAGGGGATCACAGGTTAGGCCAACAAACTGCTTCTGGGACATGATATGTCTTGTAGAAAGCCATGAGACACCTGTCTATCTTTTGGAAGGGCAAGGTAGGTACTAGCCATGGGAGAGTTGTCTGTCAGGGGAGGAGACTATAGGTCATTTGTGAGGATCAGAGTTTTGGTGAAGAGCTTTCACTCAAGCCTAGAGGGCTGGCTTTCCTTTATGTGTTGTAAAATGGAAATATCCCACTTTTGATGTCTTTAGAGATAGGAATGTGGCAGCTGGGGCATCTTGGCTGATGAAGGCTGAAGGTGGCAAGAAAGCAGACTGGTGTTGATGGAAGAGGAGGAAAAAATGCAACCAGGTCTTCAGGCAGGACATGTGGTCACACAGAGGTTAATATTAAAGACAACCGGGGCCGCCTGAGTGACCCCACTTCTACAGGGCAAAATAACGACAGATGCATAACTTTGGTCTGAGACCTACCCAGCTCTTCTCTCCAGAGGAGACAAGGATGATGTCAGTGACATGAATTGAGGCCAACTTCAGACCTGCTTGGAGATGCTACTTAAAAGGTTCAGCTTCCCCAGAGTAGTGCCTTGGTGAGCACTTTGCAGCCACCAAGGGCCTCATGCAGTGACTTCTTGCCACATCATCCTCTCTTCCTGACAGGCTGGCTTAAATCCAAGTAGCCACTGGCTGACATCTGTGATTCCCAAGCACCCTTTGCTTCCCCTCTTTCAGCAAAGGGGCATACAGCTGGTTTCCGTGTCCTCCCAGAACTGTCTTCCAGTATCTCCTCCCTGGATTGGCTTTCGTCTTAACTGAACTGGCAGGGAGATAGTCCAGCACAGAATCCAACACCTAGAGGTCCCATCCTGATCCCATTGCATGAGCTACCTCTCCAAAGACAGAAGTTATAAAGTGCCACCACCTCCTCCTCCCTGGTTGCACCAGTGTCAAACTGACTCTGTCCTCCAGACCATCCAGCCATGCTTGGGCATTATGAGTGACCATTGACCTCCTGAGGCCGTGCCTAAACCAGGCCACCCTTTGAAACTGTCAGTGGCAACCAGGCAGATCTTGCCTGCAGTGAGTTAGGACTGTGGAGACGGTGACATCAGCTGGATCTGGAGGAGAAGCTCTCTTAGTCCCCATAACCCATCAAAGCCTAGTTTGAAGCAAATGCGTGGCTGTTCCCATGGTTTTTGGATGGGATGGGCTGTGCAAAGTGCACCAGCTCCTCACTTTTTAAGCACATGCTCAAATTGCTTTATCATTTTCTCTTAGGAAAGCATAAATGTAATTATCTTATAAACTTTATATCATATGAGGATAACATTCAGCCTTTCCCCCCCAGAATCTCCAGAAAAAATGGCAGATACATCAGTATCTTAATAAAAATCAACAGGAATAACCTTGGTGGTTTTGATTGATACAGTGGCACCTTTCAGATCCCCCCCCTTACATCCAGAAGTGCTAAGTCTCATGAAAGAAATAAAAATGCCCTAAACGTCCTTTGAAGAGCCTGAAACACCCCTGAAAATAAAACTTAATCATACTGGCAGGCTTTAAAATGTCTTCTCAGTCCACAGGGCAAAATTAAAGCAACTAATAAATGTTTGTGCTTTGCCTTATTTTTCCTTTTCTTTAAAGCTTGCTTATCTCCAGACCGCGCCATCGCCATTTTAATGAACTTTCTGTGCACAAAGAGTCTCCTTCGAACTGGAAGTGAGAACAAAGGATTTCAGCCCCAAGGATGACTTGCGGGCTCCTTGGGGACTGGGACGCATCGGCAGAGAGTGGATGTCCTGTCCTGACCTTTGCTACAGCCTTTTTTGACTCGCTTACACCAATGGAGTGCAAACAGCCTGAAAGGCTGGAAAACTTCCCATTTCCCTGCCCAGTGCAGTGTCTGAGCCTGGGCAGAAACGTCTTTTAGAATTTTCACCAACACATTTGGTTTCAATAGCAGAGCATGTGGCAATGATAAATAATACCCCAAAAATACTTCAAAGAAAACTTAAAAGTGCAAGTTTCCCTTCCCCTGCCGTGTTTACTATTAGTTTTATGTCTTCAGTCTTCAGCCCCGCAATATTTTTGCTTCCTTGTTTTTACTACTGCTTGGTTAATGAAGTTGAGCTGGGGGCTCAGGGGGGGCCGAGCAGAGCCAGAGGTGCGAAGGGTTGGTGGGAGTGTTTTGGGATGGGGGGGCTACGGGACCTCTCCGGGTAGGCTTACAGGGCAGCTAATGCACAGAAAATAAGATGCCAGATGATTTAGGCCATGTTTAAGCCAAGGCTTGACTAATCAGAGTCCCACTGTTCACTCCATTCTCTGCTGTGACCGCTGGACGCATGCCTCTCTGCTCCATCGGGTTGAAGGCTTTCCGTGGGGGTCTCGGCAGCGCGGTATGTGTCCCCCCAGCCTGACAGCCTCCTGTCTGCTCTCTCCCAGTTTTCTAAGGCTGTGAAGCACTTTGGAGAAGACACAGACAAAATGCAGCCTGACGAGTTCTTCGGCATCTTCGATCAGTTCCTTCAAGCCGTGACAGAGGCCAAGCAGGAGAACGAGAACATGAGGAGGAGGAAGGAGGAGGAGGAGCGCCGGGCGCGCATGGAGGCCCAGGTGAGCAGGCACCCATGGGTCCCGCACCGCCTGGCTGGGGACAGCAACCCTGCTGGGCTGTCCCCTGGTGGCATGGGGAGCGTTGAAGGCCAAGCAAAGTGCTTCTGCACTCTTAGATCACCCTGCTTTTCACTGTTGATTGCTTATTTAACTAATTACGTAGAGTTTGGTCAGATCTTTGATCTAAGACACTGGGCTGCATTGGAAAAGAGTTGAGTTCCCCTTTCCCAGCTTTGCTTCTGGGTGCTACCTGGATATATCAGCAGATACCCTCAGGCTTCCTAGCCCTAAAGGGTGCTCACCCCGCGCCCATCCTCAGGGTGTTTTTTCCATGGGCAGCCAACCTTTCCTGGGGCCGTGGTTCTATGAATAAGCCTGGCCAGCTCTTGCTTGCTAAATGAGGGGTAGGAAACTACAGTCATTTCACGGTTTTGGGTTCCGGGTGCGTGCGTGACAGTGAGATGTTCCTCCTCCCCACCAGCTGAAGGAGCAGCGGGAGCGGGAGCGCAAGGCGAGGAAGGCGAAGGAGAGCGGCGAGGAGGGTGGCGAGTTTGACGACCTCGTCTCAGCCCTGCGCTCAGGCGAGGTCTTCGACAAGGACCTCTCCAAGCTGAAGCGCAACCGCAAGCGCATCGTCAACCAGCTGGCCGACAGTGGCCGCGAGCGGCCCATCACCAAGCTCAACTTCTGAACAGCGAAAGAGAAGGAAAACAACGAAAACCACGAGTTTAGAAACCCAGTTAGCAGTCTTTTTTGAAGTGGCTAGGATTATTTTTTTTTTTCATTATACTGCCTTGCAATTCCAAGCGAAACAGTGGCACGCTCTTTCTCCCTACGGGCGAGTGTGTGTATGTACCGTGAGTACGGTCGGGTCAGATGGAGCTGTGCATCCCAGCAGGTGCTCGTCCCCTCCCCTCCATTCCCTTCGACAAGCGGCTCTCCCAATGCACAAGCACAATATCACGTCCGTGGAGAAAGAGAGGACTTGAGCACAGAGACACCCGCCTTCCTCGTGGTCCACAAAGGTGACCGAGAGCTGCTCCACGTCGCTCTCCCGCCCCGAGCCCCGGGCACTGAGCAGGGCCATTTGCTGGGACGCCTTGCACACAACCCTGGCAGTAAAGAGGAAAAAACAAAGTTGACTGAACTTGATGCGTTTTTTTTGTTGTCGTGGTTACTCCTAAAACTTGCACTTCTGTGCTTGTGTGCTGGTTCCCAAGCTCGGTGCCGCGAGCGCTCCCGGTGATGCTCTTCTTCCCGTCGTTTTTGGGAAACGCTCTTTTTTGACTCTTACCTTGCTAAAGGAAAAGTTTTCCCGAGCGTGCTTATTGCTCACACAGCACCCAGATGTATTTATACTTTTATAACGTATCCTGGCCCAAGACAGCGGGAAGGGTTGGTTCTTGGACATGACGAGGAGCATAAACTTTCATGTTGTAATTTTTATTCTTGATTTCTGTTCAATGGGACAAACTGTATCCTCTGTAGTTGTCGGTCAGGACAGAAGGTCACTCGGTGTACAACGGGGCCGGTGCAAAACCCACGGGCTCGCACCTGTGCCCACCTTCTTTTCTGTTTTTTTTTTTGTTTTTTTTCATGGACACACAGAAGTACCGATGCCAAGAAATGCGTGTCTCTTAGTGGTGTCCTTTTTGACTGGTTTGCTGTTCAATGTCCTTGCAAATTTGTAAGCAGAACTACCTGTAAAATGTCAGTCCAAAAAAAAAAGAAAATAATAAAAAGAATTCAAAGCTCTCAGGGAGTAATAATTTAAAGGTTTAGAAAATTAAAAATTGGAGAATAAAAAGTAAACACCATTAACATATTAACATTTCTATTCTTAAATTATGCTGAGTATATAAAGGACTGTTACTTTTTTGCTTTTATTTATTTGTGGTGTGTTTTTTAAGGAAACAAGACGAAACCTTTTTTTACCACCAGTACTTTTGTGATCTTTTTTTGTTTGTTTGTTCTTTTTCCTGTGGAGAGATGAGTTTGTCCCTGTTGCACTAGATATTAACACTATTTGAAATGAGGGGTTTTTTTTTGTTTTTGTCAGATAATCGGTATTGCTGATGGGGTATGGGATGTCAGTTAACTATATGTACTGTATAGCAAAATGCTGTTTAAACTAATTTGTATAAAAAAATATGGTTCTAAGCACCTGAAGGCCGCAGGGTCTGCGTGCTGTGTGAAAGCTGTGAAATATCACTCTAAACAGAGTTGTCAAGAGCTGTGGTTTTACCATTTTGTTCTTTTCTTCATTGCAACTTTTGACGCACTGTAGATTTAAAAAAAAAAAAAAGAAAAGAAAAAAAAAGACTTTCTGAGTAGCATTGAAGCAGTAATAAATAAAGCAGGTAAGCGCAAAAATGAAAGTCCAGCAACTCGTACCCAAGCAGCTGCGCAACCTGCAGGTTATGTTCAAAGGTGGAGTTAAGCACTTTGCTTTAAGAAGGAGGGGGAAATAAAGACAAAAGGTAATGATAATACTATTCCTTAACTAAAGTGCCTCTATTTATATTTTTTATTTATGGCTGAAAAAATGGGGCTGATACAATTGAGGGAATGGACTTGGGGGGGGTGGGATTTAAAAAAAAAAAAGGATAAAAAAGGTTAAAAAAAAGTCTGGCCTCTGACAGTTTAAGGAATGGTTGCTCATGTCGAATTCGCAAGGCGGTTGGATGGGAAAGGGCGATCGCCTGCTGGGGTCCCGGCCCCCTGGTCCTGCCTCCATGGCCAAGTGCCACATCAGGACCTTTCCTGACAAATTTCCTCTTGCCCTCCCAGACCTGGTTTTTGTTGTTGTTTTGTTTGACAGCAGCCTTGTTGTTGGGCTGAGTTTGCCATTTCTTTGTTTTCTTTCCAAAAACAAAAAGAAAAAAAAAAAAGAAAAAAAGTGATATATATATATAAATAAATTCAAAGGCTGTGTGCAGGTAATTCCATGTGCCATTGTCAAAAACTACTTTTAGATTGGTGCTGGTGTAAGTAGCCACTCTTTTCTCTTGGGTGTGTATTTTAAAGATGATTTTTTTTTTTTTAATAATGCCAAAAAAGAAAAAAAATCCATAATAATTTGTAAACCGAAGTATATGTCTTGGACCTTATTAGCTTTATAGTGACCAACGTAGTTTGTTAGGTGCAAGAATGTTATTAGTCTTAGCTAGCGGGAAATGCTGTGTAATGTCATGAGACTGTACATTTTCTAAGATGGCAATATGCAATAAAGAAAAGCGATTCCGGTGAGTGTACAGCACGGAGCCACGAGTTATTGTGCAAAGCAGCACATGCAGCAGCCTCTCCTGAGTGTCACTTGGGGTGGGAGAAAAATGGGTTATTGGGTTTTGGGGGGAAAAAATGGTCTATTTGGGGTTTGGGACAGACATTGAAGGAAACCTCTAAGCTTTTTACAATTTTAGCCTTGAACAAGACTGATGCAGGCGTGCGGGTGAGCGGGGAGGCCCTGGCAGAGCCTGGGGACAGGCAGCACCCGCAGCTGCCAGTGCTGGCTGCGCCGCACGGTTTTACAGCCATGTAAAACCCGAGCCCTGCTGTCCTCTGGCACCTTTCTGCCATGGAACAGTCAGAAATGCTACACTTTAATATCCCCCAATGTAGCTAAGGAAGGATAATTTTAATTCTATCCCGCGTCACTCACTGAGTCAAATAGCCACGGGTCACAACGTGGGGCTCCACCGCAGCTTTCTCCTCTGCCTGAGCATCAGGTTGGTGCGCAGCGCACGCACACATGGGCAGTGCAAGTGCTTGTACGCGGGAGATCAACTAATTCAAAACACTTTTGCGGCTGGTCTAGTTGCCACAAACTTACCTCCGCTGCTCATGAAAGGGTAGAGTGCCCACTCCGCTGTGGTTACCTCCAGGACTCGTCCCAGCGCTGGGGCTGTGTTGGGAGCCACTTTTGAGCGGTTCCCCTTGCTAAAACCCAGCTTTTTTTGCATTTTGTTGTCACAGTGCATGAACGCTACATTAAAGCTCAGTTTCCCGGTTCCCAGGGCAGCCCTGTGATGATCAGTCACTGAACTACCTTTTTTTCCATGACTTCCTTTACCGATGCTCCCGGCCCAGCCTTGGCCCCGGGTGCGCAGGGAGGGCAGGGTACGCGCACCACAGCACGGGGCCGGCAGGGCACGGGGCAGCCGAGCACAGCTGCGGGATGGAGTTTCTACAGTGAATCTTCCCCACTTAATAGCAGGGCGAGACGATTGCTGTTTGAGTTACATTTTCTGGAAAGCGTCCACAATTCAGATGCTTTATTCGAAGCACGACGTGGCCTCGGGGCAGCGTATCGCCCAATGTTCTGTAAAATGCAGCAGGCTGGGCCCGGCAGCCACCAGCGTGGGTCAGGGAAGCACACAACCACTGCGGCACATCAGATCGTGCCAGAGAAGTAAGTGACCTGGTTACTCAAGCATTTTTCCTGATGCTGAGAGCAGTTCGGATGTGTTGCTAGGGCGGGTAAGCAAATTACGTGCTTGTGAGGGAAAGGCTGGGTGAGCGATTTAAGAGAAAGCCACCTACTGCTTTTGTGCACATCCGTGACCCTGAGGGTTTTTAAATCTGTAGGACTCATCCGGGGGTTTTGCTCCCCATAGCACAGACATCTCCCCAGCTTGCAGGAGTGATGCTGAAACTCTCACCCTGCTGCCTCAAACAAGACTTGCTCCAGCCCCTGCAAGAAGCAGGAACATTCCTCCACACGCTGAACATTTCCCATCCCGGTCTCCACCACAGGCGTGCCATCTCCCAAAACGACGTCCTCAAAATCACGCTTCGTTATAGTGCTGTCTGTGTGCACCCCGGCTGCAGCTCCCTGCTTTCCCACGGTTTATAAAGGCAAGGACAACAGATGCATAAAATGAAGGATCCCAAATATTTGGAAATCGCTCCCCAGTCTGTTTTGTGGGCTTCTGCCAATGCCTGTCATTTCAAAAGCAGCTGAACCTGGAGGAGCTTGGTGCCAGCAAGGAAAGAAATAACAGAAAACAAATGGCTCCTCTCAGAGCGCATTTCCTTCCTGTGCTGAACTTCAGCTGCATCCAGCTCATCTTTCACGATCACCCCGCAAGCCTGCAGGCATGTTTTTGTACCATTTCACCCAGCCCTAACATCCTGAACAAGTCTCCAGGGCTTGACTGCTGCCTGAGCAGCAAGTACCAGCACGGCCCCTCCAGTCTGGGTGGCAAGATGAGCGCAATGATCCCTGTAGGAAAACAAACAAACAAAAAAACACAACGAATTGTTCTTCAGTTGTGGATATTACGGATCGCACTAGAAGAGCCTGGTTTTAAGGCTTAGCTGAAAACTCACCCCTGAGCGAGAACCGGCGTGTGGAGCTGAGCACAGAGCAGCGATGCCCACGTCGGTGTGGAGCAGGGCGGTGCGGACACCCTCCCCAGGACACGGACACTGGTGGCTGCCACCACCCGCCCTCCTCCCAGCACCGCTGCCTGGCGAGGAGGGGACCTCGTGCGTGAAGCCGGTGCAGGATCGGACGTGGCTCCCCAGAGCAAGTCACACTGTGCCGGCATTCCCCTCGCCTTTGAGCCTCCTTGCTAAATCTCCTCCAGCTTCGGCCACAGCCTCCTGGGGTCTTTCTGGCTGAGCAGAGCATCCATCGCTCCCCAGCTGGACTAATGCTGGCCCTGGGTGTTGTGCCCTGGGGCTTGTGCTGCTTTTGCTTTGATTTTTTTTTTTTTTTTTAAACTCATCTGTTTTACGCCACAGAGAAGGAGTTACAGCCTGTTTCTCCACATCACTTCTCCTGCTTCCCACAGTGGTGTTCTCCCAGGAAAAAAAAAATAAAAATCTAGAAACAGAGTGCTTTTCCCCAAGTGCTTCAGCTGGGGGGGATGCAGATGCTCCAAGCCTCAAGCTTGTGGCATTAGCAATCCTTCGCTCCTTTGCAAAGCCCACCGTGCACAGCAAGAGGGCTGCCTGTGGGATGGGCAGTGTCTTGTCCTCCTGCACCCCCATGGGTCTCACCCACGGATCTTGGTGAGCTCGTGGCTTGCAGTGGCAGAGCAGCGGGACATGGGTCACCCAGGCCTCGGTGATTCCTCCTGCGGGATTTGGGACCATTTATTCTGAGTTACTACCTTGTGCCTGCATACTGCTTTGCAAGCAGATCTAGCAGAGCAGCCATTTCTTAATAAGCAGACTCACCAAATAAAAACACCAACACAGGTAGGGGGAAGAGGCAGCGCTGATGAACGAAGCACTGCCAGCATCAGGACTGCTCTCACCAAGCATCTGGGCTGCAGCTTGTGCAGCTCTGGAGAGCACGCAGCACAGAGGTTAGCCAGCATTGCAAAAAATGCTGCTTTCCTGTTGTGCTTTCCAAATTATTAATTTCAGCCTCTGCAACAAACCTTCCAAAGATTCAGAGGGGTAAACTTAAACCTCGCACTGCATTTGTTGCAGCCCTTGCTCTGAATTTGGGCACAGCAGTCCCGAAGGCAGAGTGGTTGATCTCATTAGCAGAAGCAGGCTTTTCTTATGATCAGCAGTGGAAAGGCTGTGCTGGCTGCTCAGAACTCTGCTGGCATCTGCTGGATACCACCAACACTAGTGCTGAAAGAAGCGGGGATGTTGGACCTCATTCCTGTCGTGGTGATTGCTATCAGCTATTACAGCCCATCAAGCTGTCACTTACAAACTAACTGTCTGTAGTTCATAAGCTGTACGCAAAGCATTTGCTTTGAACTGAGCCTTCATCTGGGGATTAGGAAGGGAGTGGAAAGTAATGACTTGAATGAATCTGATGACTACATCAATGGTAAAGCTTCCAGACTCCAGCTGGAACAGTACCTTTTAAAATGCTTCCCATTCCTAAACGCTTAACGTTTCCCATCTAAGAAATAACGCGTAAGCCATATCAGTGACATGCACATCATTGCCAAATAGTACGGCACTCTTAAAAAGGGTGAGTATGCTGGCAAGTCAGTAAGCGACCAAGGAGCCTAAGGACTAATTTTTAGATTTGGCTTAGACTAACGTTGTCACTAGTATCCAGGGCTGAACATGTCTTCAAACCATGTGAACTGATCTCTCTTTAACACTGAATATACTGCACCAAATCACCCACATGATTTTTGAACCAGGTTGCTAAAAATGTGTCCCAAGTCCCTTCACAGAGCCCTTGTGCGAATGAGATTGCGGCTTGCCTCGCAGCCGCCTCACCGCAACGGAGGAAGGACAGAAGTACTGTCGGGCCATGGCTGGAGGGCTGGACTCTCAAAGCTGGTTTTGCAGTATCTAACTCCCCAGTGTCTCGCTGCCAACTAGCTGCCCCTTCAGCCCAAAGAAGGGGGGAATCTGTAAGTGCAGTGACACCAGCACGCACATGCAAGAGATGCGGAGCTGATGTCCCCATAGCAGCTTGGCGAGGAGCCACCTCCTGCAACATTTTCTTCCCTGGGAACAATCTGTGACCATGGGCAGAGTTTTCAGAGCTGGGGTGAAACAGCGAGGTAACCATCAGGTTTGCTTCTCCTGGATGAACACACAGAGCCCTCGCCGGGTACAAGGGCAGACTGACACACCGGGCTGCGTTAGCACGGCTGCGAGCTTCTCCCCCTCTGCGCGCCGCTGGTGAGAGGCAGCAATCTTCAGCACAGCTGGGAGACAGCAGCACTTCAAGAGCCGTTCTGGCAGGCAACCTGCAACCGCTGGCACGTGTTTTGTGCGTGTTGGCGTTTCTCTCTTGTTTGTGGCTTAAGACACTTCACCCTTCAGTTGTGTTTTTTAAAGCACACTGAAAAATGTGGCTGTAGAGACTCATGTACCTGAATTGCTCAACAGCGCTGTGATTATTATGCGCACAGGGCAGGCCCAGCTCTGTATCAAAGCTGCAGCAGGCCCACTGCAAAAAGGATCTGGTCAAGAATCTTCCCTTGCTACACCCCAAGCTAGTGTTTAACAGAAAAGGGCTATCTGGGACAGCTCAAAGACCAGCTGCCCTCATTCAGCTCTGAACATGCAAGTCTAACGCACAAGCACTGACCAGTGCCTGTTAAACATAAGTGGAAATCTGTGTTGTTCCAGTTTCACTTCCTAGAAAGCCCTGTTAATTCCCTCCTGGTGCAGCTCCCGCGATGCCTCACGGCTGACCTCAGTCCTGGCTGCCCCAGCCTTGTCCCTTGCCAGAAGCAACTGCCACAGGGATGCTTCTCTGACCTGCGGTAAGCCAGTCAGGGCACTAAATCAGTAGATACCTCACCCAGCAGGCAAAAGAGGGAATCAATGGTTTTCTGTCATTTAGTGCCTGGGCTGGTTAGCAAGAGTCAGCTGGGATGGAAGAGGCTGGGAAGGTGGCTGGTACAGGACCACCCTTTCCAGGGGCTTTTACCAGTAAGATCAATGCAGCCTAACATTGACTGGCACACCAAGAGTCAAGCACAGCAGTGCTGGACCTTCATCTTCCTTGTTTTCTTAAGCCAAGAACTATCCTTTAATTTGTCTGCTCTTACTAAATTCGTTCCGTTTGGTAGAAAAAGCTCTTGCGCCAAAAGGTGCAAGAAAAACCTGTAAAGCTGAGTAGTGCTGAAGACAGAAAGGCTCTAAATGACAACTTCTGGTCAAAGTACAGGCTCTGCTTCAGAGCTGCAAAGGGGCCAGGTCACAAACAGTAACATCCCCTCTCATACAACACGGCCTTTTTGCTGTTGTAAGCACACATGCTGAACGTGCCAGTTGTACCACGGCCAGAGGGCTGGAGTTAGGGTGCTGCGCTGCGGGCAACACACGAACTACAGGCGGTCTGACTACGCCTGCTGTCTGTACTGCACATACCTAGGGCCGATGACTGACTACCTTGGACGCTTTCCCTGTACTTCTGCCCCCCCACAGCATTGCAGAGCACAAGAGCTTATTTCAAGGAGTGTTGCCAGAACTCACTGAGAAACGTCCCTTCTGGGAATGCAGGATCCCCGTGGGTTTTCTTTGCCATCTCTTGGATCACAGTTACATCAGTCAATGACCAGTGGGACTCAGGCAAAAGCTCCTGAAGCTGTTAAGCCATACCTTGCTGCAGATGGGTGCGCCAGAGAAACAAAAATGCAAGCAGCTCCTGTGCTACTCTTCTAACAAGTCACCAGTGTTCACTTGCTGTCAAACAGCTTCCGTGAAAAGCTGTGGTGTTGCAGTCCAGCTTCTCTCTGAAACCGTACAAATGCACTGCTCAACTTGCAAAATCCAAGATCTACAGGGGAAAACGTCAGTACTGAGAGGTAACCAAGGGTCACATCTTTCCCTTGTGGACCACAGGAGCATCACAGAAGAGAATTACAGTAATGCTTACAGCATAAAAAATGGCTGCATTAAAATTTCACAATCAGGTCACATTTCACAATTAGGTCTGTGTCTATTATCATTCATCCGGTAATTTTTTTTAACCGACGTTCCCTTCTCAAGGCTGGGTTGAGAATGATGCCAGGCTAAGACACTTTAATCTCCTGCATAAAAGACGATTTATTTCTTGTCTCACTTGCAAAATAATGATGGTATGTTCACTTGAGTCACAAACAGTTGAAAAAGCTGGTAAAACAGTAACATTGTATTTGTAAACACTGTACAAGAAAAACACCGCCCATCTTTCACATTTAAAGCCAGCAAAGATAAAGGAAGGACAATCTTAGTTTCTGATTCAAAATACTAATTTAAGGCTTTAGGCCTCTGAGTCTGTGGACAAAAAGTTGTTATACAAATAAATTCATAAGAATTTATGCTGTGCAATACTGCTTCCATTGCCTGGTGTTATTTTCATTTTTTCATTGTCAAACAGAGCTGGTTTTTCAATATTACATTCCAGCAACAGTTTGCTGCCATTGGTACAATGATACCTCTTCTCTGCATATACAGGTTTTCCCATGCTTAAGCACGCAACACATGATATTGCTTTACCTCTCTCTTCAGATACTCATCTCTCTTGCATGGCTCCTCTAAACACAGTTAAACTGTTAGAGACACTTCTGATGAGCTCAAAAAGAAAGCATACAACTTGTGCACAAGCTCAGTGATACCACAGTCTACACCCACACCCTTTTCCTCAGTTCTCTCTGACGAGCTCTCATTCCTCACATTCATAGTATTTTAAGCTGACTGTACCTGTAAAAAAAAGAAAAGGCTGCTGAAACTCTGACAAGTTTGATCTTCCTTTCCCTCCCTCCCAGTATCACACATCTTCCCTCTCCATAGACATCTGTCACAACAATTACTGTTTTGTTATGCTTGGGAGTTTAAGAAAAAAAAATCATCTTAATAGATCACTTTTTAGCCTCTCCTACATTCTATGACTTTCTGCACTTCCACATACAATGGGTTAAAGCAACATTTTCCTGCCATGATGCACTTTTCACAGTGTGGTGTTTCTGGAGTGTCTTCCAGCTGCCAGTGTTCAGCTTTCAATTGCTTTTTTGGCACTTAACAAACAGCTCACACAGTCAGTTAGTTCAGGCTGTGTTTGTGTGTCTGCTCCTCAGCTTCAGTTTGGCGCTTTCTGCGGGCCTGGAGCAATCGCTGCCTTGTTCTTGCAGCCAAACTCTTGTGCTGGCTTGGCCCAGCAGCTATCACCAGTGCGTCAGGCCTGCCGAAATGGAAGGGGCACTGCCTTTCCCTGGGATCTCTCACTGCTTGCAGACTGGGTCGCCAAACCAGAGCTCACACAACGGAGAAGACATCACACTATGGCTCACGCAGTCCCATCTCTCCAATTTCTTGGTGGTCTGGCTGCAAAGCGCTCCAACCGCTGGGGCTCCCGCTGTTTCCTCAGGGAGACGGCCCTAGGGCCCAATGCCTCGATCCCGGACCCCACCTGTCAGAGGCTGGTATCAACAGTGTCTGCTTTGGCCTGCAAGGCGGCCTCAGAGATGGTGTCCGGTTGCCCGTCCCGACAGAAGAGGACAGCCGGGTTCTTGCAGGCCCACATGGCCACCTCTCCCCTGCTCGCTGGGCTGGAGGAGGACGGGGCGCTGCCCGGGGGCCCGCTGTGCCTGTTGACGTAGCGCTCCCGCACACGGTCGGCCCGGCTGCGGGGCTCCGGCCGGCGGCCTGGGGCCGAGAGGTAGGCAGCCACGTTGTTCCTAGTCCTGTAGCCGCCCTCGCGGCTGCGCCGCAGCAGCACGGAGATGTTGGGGTTGCGGGCGGCGTAGATGAGGGGGTTGATGGCCCCATTGGCCCAGGCCATCCCGCTGGCCACGGCGTCCATGGTGGGCGAGAAGGGCAGGCGGCCGGCGGCGGCGGCCAGCCCCAGGATGCAGTAGGGCCCCCAGCAGCAGATGATGGAGACGATCATGATAAGGACGGTGGTGGCCGTGCGCATCTCCCCGTAGGCCCGCAGCAGGTGCCCGTAGGTGGTGAGGGGCCGCACGCGGCTCTCGGCCAGCCGCACGGCCCGGCAGATGTTGTAGTGGCAGAAGCACATGAGGGCGAAGGGCAGGAGGTAGCAGAGCACGATGAGGGCCGCGCCGTAGG
>VXAL01008739.1:107483-121669 GCA_013399475.1 Chauna torquata
GCGTGTGCACCTCCCAGGGGGCGGGGCTTGTCCTCGCGTCGGAAGTGGAAGTGACGGGTGCGGAAGGGGCTCGGCGGGGGTTGTTGCTGGGGCACCGGGATGATCCGCTCCGGTAGGATGGGCCGGGCCGGGGGATCCGCGGTGCGGACGGGCGCGCCGAGGCGCCGCGGTAACGTGACTGTGTTCTCCCCGCAGCTGTCGACATCCAGCCCGCCTGCCTCGGGCTGTACTGCGGCAGGACCGTCCTGGCCGTCAACGGCTCCGTGGAGACCTACGGGGACTGCGGGGTAAGCTTGGAGCCGGGGGGCGGAGGCCCCGCTCCTTCCCGGGCTCGCCCCGGCAGCGCGGCTGGACAGCTCTGGCTGCCCGTCCTGCTGTAACCGCTGCCGCGGCCCGCATCCCGGCGTCGGGGCGTCCCGGGGGCCGGGCGGAGATGAGGGCAGGGCTCTGCGGGGCTCCGCACCGGGGTAAGCGGGAGCCGCTCAGCGGAACGTCCCACGAAGGACTTGCTGAAGGGTTGTGGGCATGCAGGAGGCGACCTAAGGGGCAGGCTGTGGAGGCTCGAGCAGAGCGGGGTGGTGTGGGGAGCTGTGCGGAAATCCCGGTGCTCGCTGATTTTAGTGGAGTGAGGGCAAGATCCGGGGAAGGGAAGCCCCGGGTGCGAGATCTGGGTTCAGTGGTGGTGAGCAGCCTGGTGCGTGAGGCTGGCGATGACAGGGAGCGGGGCGACAGCTGGCAAGGAGAAGGGGGTCATGGATGAAGCATTCTAAACGTGCTCTGTGCTTGTTTGTATTGGGAAGTAAGAGTCAGAGCAAGGCCAGTGCAAGCTGAGGAATTGCTGAGGCTGATGTTTGATCTCTTTAAAAGTCCAACACGCTTCCTGACCCAGCACTAATTTGTGCCGTACCTCCAGCAGCTGGAATGCCTTGTGACTGGTACGCCATTGCTTTGTAAATCCAGTCTTGTGTTTTTTGTAGGTATGCCCTAGAGGTCAAAGGACTGATGAGAACAAAATCTGCCGGGAATGTATGGGATCTCCAGACCGCTATGATTGGCTGTACCTCGGCTTCATGGCCATGCTTCCCTTGGTTTTACACTGGTTCTTTATTGAATGGTATTCAGGAAAAAAGAGGTTAGTGTGCCCCTCCTTCAAAAAAAGTTATTTTAAAAAGAAAATCTTGTAGCCATGAGCACAATCTGAGATGCTGAACTGAACTGTCAAGCAATGCACCTGTTGGATGAGCTGATACAGCAGCACAGAAACTTTGGGCAGGTGGATGGGGTTTTTATTTACAACAGTCACCTCGGTCCTTCCTGCCCGTCTCTGCCCTCAGGACTTGGTCTCTGTCTCTTTAGTACGATGGTGCCCAATCAATCCACATTGGGTTTCCCAGTGGCAGGCCAGAGCAGCACCTTGTGTTATCCCCTCTCTCATAAGACAGACCCTCTACCTGCAGAGGCTCAATGAAAGAACGTTTGTGAGTTTCCTCTTCAGGAATATGTATGTCAAGTTTTGGTCCTGACAGCATAGCTGATGTACTTACACCTCTACTTCAGTGTGGTGCATCAAGAAAATTCTGTAGAAACAGGGATTTAAAATCACCGCTGCATAGGGCCATTAGGAGCTCGACTGTAATTTTAAAAATAAGTAACATCTCTGAAGTGTACTAAATACTGAAAGCAGGGGCCTGAGAGAGTTTAATATATGAATGTGCACTGTCTTTAACAAGGACTTTCAGCTTTGAAAATTTTGCCTGTATCGCATGTCACAATGTTATCCCTGCTGAGAGATGTGGTATCTTATTCTCTTGAAACTGCAGCCTCGTGAGTGTTGTTATCCCTCACCTGACGGGATGTTTATGCCTGCACTGCATTTACTTGTAAGCACCTCAGGGCTGGCCACAGAGAAGCTGTACTCCTGTAGCAGGAAATAGTTCAGCTCTGTGAAGTACTGCACACATTGAGGAAGACTGTGCTTTATGTTGGCCTTGAATGTTTGCTTTTTGTGCTTCTAATTTGAAGCTACCTTGTGCTTTCCTGGAAGGCAACTCCTGTTTGCAGCACTCCTATATCAAGTCATATATCTAAGACAATGCTTCTTGTATGGTTTGATCTTATTTTTTGCTATCCATTACTACAGCAAGCTTTCATTTAAGAAGCTGGAATGGTTTCCAATTATTTTACACACTAAGTCATCTGGGATACTGTAAATGAATTTTTACATTCAGTGTAAAATACTTTTTTTTTTTTTTTTTCAATTCAAGCAGTTTTGGCCTGTCTTTGGTCACAGTGAATCACAACTCTGCAGAAGGTTCTGTCCGTTACAGGCCTACGCTTTTCAGTCAGCATTTAGATTTACCTTAGTGGTAGCAAAACAGTAGTAAATCTCTCTCCTTCCGCAGTTCCAGCGCACTGTTGCAGCATGTCACTGCCTTGTTCGAGTGCAGCATTGCAGCAATTGTTACGCTGCTCGTGAGTGATCCCGTTGGCTCTCTGCATATCCGTTCCTGCAAGGTGAAGAAGCTTTCGGACTGGTATACGATGCTTTACAATCCAAGTCCCGATTACATCACCACAGTGCACTGCACCCATGAAGCAGTCTATCCCCTGTGAGTGTAAAGGCTTCTGCACCCATAGCTGTCACTTCCTTTTGTACAAGTCTGTTTCTGTCCATGCCTCTTCTCAAAGCTGCAGAAAGTGTTCCTATGTACTTTACGTGGACCAACGAGTATCAAAACCCCTGAAGTCCTTTCATGCATTGAGCTGTTTTTTGTGTGAGACATTTGCCAACACCTAATGACTTTCTGAACTGATGAGGATACCGGTCTCTGTTCCTGTGTTTTCTTCTTGCTGCATTCTCAACATGGAGCAGGGAAGCTTGACAAATAAGTATTTTAGGGAGCGTTTTATGATCAGCTTCCTTCTTGCCACCAAAGAAGGTGGCATAGTTTAGGACATTCAGCTATGAAGCGTAAGACTTCATTTTTTTCCCGTTTACTGCATCTTGACCATTTTCCCTAGGAAAAGTCATTCAATTGTTGTGTGTCTGTATATCCCCCTTCTGTCACATCCTTCAATTGTAAATACTTTCGAGTTGACTCTACCTAACTCCATATTTCCTGGTTCTGAGTTGAGTTTGTAGGACAAACAGAACTGCACATTTTACGAAACTTCTCTGTTATTTGCAGGTACACCATTGTGTTTATATATTACGCCTTCTGTCTTGTGTTAATGATGCTACTTCGACCTCTTCTGGTTAAGAAAATTGCCTGCGGCTTAGGAAAGTCTGATCGGTTTAAAAGCATTTACGCAGCACTTTACTTCTTTCCTGTCCTCACTGTGCTTCAGGCGGTTGGAGGAGGCCTGCTTTGTGAGTTCTCTCCTAATAACGCTAACAAACATACCTATAAATGCACACCGACAAATGACTTAGGGGAGGGAGGGAGGGGACATGACACTTTTTGTTTCACGAAGAAGAATATTGTTAAAGGTTTTTGTGGATTGTAAGGGGCCTGAGCTAAAGAGGTTCCTAGTTAGTAGCCCTGTCCTAACCTGCCTCCTGATCAACACTGCTTTGTCTTTGCTGCTAGAGGCTGTCCCTTTCCCAGAAAAGTCATAGAGTGGAGTATGAGAGGAAGTTAATTCAGAGGGAGTTAATTCCGCTTTCCGCTAAGGTAGAGTACATCTGACTGCAGAAATGGATTTAAGTATAAGTTTGGGGAGCTCAGCTAATCTTCGGTTTAGCTTCCGGTATACTTGTTGCATGGAGGGGACAGGTGTCACAAAATCCCCTGTACTGGAGTACAGTAACTCCACCTAGAAATATTATCGTCTGTTGCATTTGACAAAAGTTGAATTTGAAAACCTAAGACGGAAGCATTGAATAGTTAGCTGTGCTTGGCTGGTCCTTATTGCTATATGTGTTTGCATGATGGTAATAGGTGGGCTATAGTAGCCTAGTGTACTCCACAGCTACGGTTATACGTGGAACAATCTCCACTGAAATGTATAATGATGCATTTTTCCTGCTAATGTGTTTAATGTTTGCCTTTAGATTATGCCTTTCCATATATCATACTGGTGTTGTCTTTGGTTACATTGGCTGTGTACATGTCTGCTTCTGAAGTGGAGGTAAGTAAACACGTTTTCTGTATTGAAACTCATAATAAAATACTTAAATGAACAGAGACCACTCTCTTGCATGTTCTCAGCAGTGTATTATGTATTTAAGCTTCTTCCTTTGACTTCTTCTTAGCTGGAGGAAGCTCCTGTGAGACTTCCCTCTTGTGGCATACTGAGAAATGGTACTATGTGCTGGAAAGGCTTAAATCCAGGAGGCTTCATGCAGTGTGTCTGTGCACTACCTATAATGTCTTGAACATCAGGTACATCATGTTAACAGAATATTGTGTTTATTTTGCCAGTCTTTCAAGGATCTTCTTGTCAGGAAGAAAAGGCTTGTCATCCTCTTCAGCCACTGGCTGCTTCATGCCTATGGAATCATTTCCATTTCCAAACTGGACAAGCTTGACCAGGACCTCCCATTGCTTGCCTTGGTACCTGCACCTGCCCTTTTCTACTTACTGACAGCAAAGTACACCGAGCCATCACGCATACTCTCAGAAGGTGGAAATGGACACTAAAGGATCCCATGCCAGCAGTGCTGTCGTAATGGTCTGGATTAAGCAAGTTTACTGCTTGTTATACATTTAAAAACTTGTTGTAAAAGAAGCTATTTGTATACAAGACTACTAGGTGAAACATTTCTTCATAAACATCTAGTATAGATCAAAGGGAATGTCTGTATTTATTGCTGTGAATCTGCATAAAAAGCTTCTGACACATTCTAGTACAGAGTTTTGCTTGTATATGTTTACTTTCTAATACAGTATTTGAGGTGTTGTTTGAATAAAACAATAGAGCCTAGTTTTTAATAGCTTCAATGAAACAAACAGCTTGAATAAAACAGCACTTTTTCTCATCACATATTCTAGCTTTTATTTTCTACCAGGGGAAAGAGATTTTCAGATATCTGAAGATAAGCACTGGCAGCTTGGTTCCATCAAAAAAATATCTTGAGCATCTCCTCATTTATTCTTCTATTCTGACTTCTAGGAGAAAGGAGAGGAAATGCATCGTAAAGTTGTCTACAGTTTATATTCTGTGTACTGGTTCAGGTACAGACCGTCCTGGAGATGATTAAACAGTAGTATCTCTCCTACTAAAGCCTTTTTCTTATACCTTGACTATAAATTTCCATCTAGGACCAGATTTCAAGATTTTCTTTTCCTAGTAGCCTACACCTGTTGTCAGCAAACCACTTCCTGCAGGTAAGTCTGTGAAGCATCTGTGAACTACAAATGGATGGAGCCTTCTCCACATCTTTCACCACAGCCATCTTAGCTTCTTGTGGTGAGAATGCTCCATGCCTGTTACATCCATTTATCAATTGTGTATGTTGTAAAGGAATATACCTGAAGCATATGTACAGTACAGTAGGCACAAAAAACCTTAGTGCTATAGGGGGCCCAGAAGAAGATGCACATCAGCACCAAAGGACTAAATACAGAGGGAATAGTTCTAGGCAGATTTTTCTCAACAATGGATTGTTGGCTCTAGCGGTGGAAATAGCAGCGTATCTTTCCATACTTGAGTGTGACAGTAATGCCTTTTTCTAGTCTATTACCTACCAACATTGCTAAGGTCAACTCACCCCAAAGCAAAGCCACAGCAGGTTCAGTGGAAAGGGACAGAGCCTGCTGCCAGCTCAGGGGGTTGCATGGGTGCTATCTCAGCCAGTCTGCCTTGAGATGTCACTCTTCTCTGTTCAAGAAGAGCCTTTCTCCATAGGTTTAATTGATTTCTTACATCTGATACATTTCCTGATAACTTTGCTCTGTGAAATGCCCATTGACAGGTTTGCTGCAAATAAAGTACATCTTGCATGCAGATGTAAGGTTTTATTTAGGGATTAAGGATGTAATTGATCTCCTTAAGGAAATCAAATTCTGTCTATACTGCTACACAGGAAGTGAAATTTGCAGCCACATGAATGTAGAGGACAGTTCTGAAAGTACGGTCTTAAAACCCATGTGTTAAAAATACCATCTACATAACTGACAGAGGCACAGGTATATTTTTCTTTAGGCTGTCCTAAAAGCAGTTTTGTGGCAACTGTAGACGCATCAGTATACACACAGTAGGCATGTGAGCAGCCAGTGCAGCAGCTGGCAGGAAAAGACTTTTGCAAAGGTGCCGTACTGAGGACTGTACACATTTATGTGCATTTCCATGTATGGACTACATATATTAGGTTAAAAAGTTGGGCTATATATTGTTTTTAAAAAAGAAAAGTAACAACTCCTAGGTAACATTAGCTGTAGTAATGGGTACATCTTTTGATGGGTCTAAAGAATAGTACTAATTTTAAAGGCTGAAGAATCAGGGACTTATTAAATGCAGAGTTTACAGGAAGCCAGTGCACCCTGTGGACCATGCATGGCATAAAAAACCACTGACCTTCCTTCTGGGCTCTGGAGTTTTAGCTTTCAGCAAAACCTGGAATGTAAAATACAAATAAAATTCTCTCTTTTTTTTTTTTTTTAAATAATCTTCTCTCACTAGCATAAAAAAAAAAAAAAAACATATTAGCAGTCAAGGAGTTAGATAGATGCAGCTAAATAAATACTTGCAGTTTTGAATGACCAAGCAACTTTTTTGTAGGCTCCTTGTGAAGAAGCCTGCCCTACATATTTCACACAGGAACTAATACTGACATTGGCCTTCAGATGAAGCAAGCAGAGGGCTCTTCTGCTGTATGTTCACCATCCTTCCACCTTCTGCCTGGCTTCCTTCCAGGGAGATTCCCTTCCTCTATAAATTCCCTCTTCCTGGCTTCCTGTCATATAACCTATATCCAATGATTTCAAAGCAGCCTGAATGCCACAGCCCTTCAGACTTACAACATGATTAAAAACCACATTCTGTAGCAAGGCAATGGTCATACAGTGACCAAATCTGTGACTCATTACAAATGAGGCCTCTATGAACCAACAAAGAAAGCAGAAATCTATAGGATTCGAGTTAAAATGAAGACCCGAAGCAAGCTATTTGGCTTGTATGCATCCAAGGCCCCTGTGTAGTAACACCACCCCACACCTGCTAGACAGCAGTATAGAATGTCATTCATTTAAATGGCAACAAATTGCCCACAGGTAAAAATTCTAGACAACATAAACATTAATTAACCATATAGTCCTACAGTGGTTACTGCATGACACCAAGCTGCAGGAGTTGGCATTTGTTAGTTTTATTTATCCTTTGTGGAAAAGCAAACATATAATTCTGGAAAGATCAGTGATGCTCAGACTATTTTGCAGCCCCCTCACTACTGTTATCACAAACCTTTAGAAAGTGGAAATTAAAGATAATAATATCCAGGCTGTGTGATAAAGCATGCCTAGTTCTAAAAAATGCACTAGCTTTTCCACTAAGTCTAAATGTGCAGCAGGGTGATCTGATCTAACACAGCTGTACTATGTGTGTTTTATCACAAACTACTAAGAATGAACATATTCAACAGAACTCCTCTGGGACTGAAAAAAAAAAAAATGAGAGGAAAAGAAAAAGTTTAGTGTATCTTACGGTGATCATCCATCCAAGATTTTTTTTCAAACAGAGAATCCAGTCCTTCCAGCCTACTTTGTAGCCTGCTATTAATATGACCAATCTTTTCCTCCCGATGTTGAATTTTTGTTACCAGGGCTGTCACTGCGTTTAGAATTTCCTGCTCGTTCTCCAGAAATTCCTGTAATAACATGGGATAGAACTCCTTTTTTCTCAAAAACAAACAAACAAAAAACACAAACAGAACAAACAGAAAACACAAAGAAAGTTATTTTATCTTGTTTTCTCACAGCCTGACTAGCCACCAAACCTATAGCTCTGCAGGAAATTTTTCATTAATGATACAAACCTTACATTAAAAAAAAAAAAAAAAAAGCAGTTTGCCTTTCTAACAGAATAACTTGTGAAAAACTTTCTTACATGATAGTTTGGTTTAATTCCTGTTCACAATGAAGGCCATTTCCAACTGGAAAAATATTACAAGGCTGATGATCTGAATGTAGAGCAGCAAGAATGTTAGAGATACAGGGAGACTGCACAGGTTTAAGAAAGGATCGAATACAAGACAAGCAAAAGGAACAATATCAGGAAAAATATATACAGTGTTGGAAATCACAGGTGTAATACTTTGCTGCTCTATGAATTCAAAAATTGCAATGCCCTATTATCAACATGAAATTTTATTTTTACATCATAAGTGAAACATTTATGCAAAATGATATGATAGAAAATTGAAATTCACCTTTTGAATAAAGCTGTCCTCTGACCATCTCTTCTGAAGAAGATCTACAACAGAGTCAACAGTTAAACTATGGTAGATCGTTCTGTGAAAAAGACACAAGGACTGAAAGATATTCTTAAAAAAACATCACTTTTTGTTTTGAAATAGTTATTAACATGATACCATGAAGCGCTGCTAGGTCATTCAGAATTCTGGCTGTTGCTGACTTGTGGTTTTCTGCTTCAGAATTCATTGCAAAAATATCTTCTTTCATCTGTGCATTGCACTGTGCAAAAAATAATGATGACTGAACACTTGCCACAGTTTCTAACTTTTCTAAATAACTTCCAAACAGTTCCACCGTTTCTAAAGAGCTCAGCAAGAATAAACTGAGTTTTAACTTAGAAAAATGCAAATGTTAATGTATTCCTCTGGACATGCTTTCTTACAACACCAGCATCCATTTAATCTTGTTGAACACATTTTAACAGTAGTCAAAAATCAACACAAGCCAGCTATGTCTATGCTACCAAGTAAAACGGACTTTGGGTCCTGAGAACAGCCACACCCAAACAGGGAAACTTTCCATCTCTCTTCCCAAAAACAGGATGGACTCATTCACATTGAATCAATACCAGTACTCAGCTTACGCTTTCCCAGCTTTGGCTGAAATGTGTTAGCCCTGGTCAGACGCAAGAAACAGCAATTCCTGGTGCAATACAGGCATCAGAAAAATCAGAGCTTCTCAGCTTCTGTTAGTGAACTGAACATAAGGAGAGGGATATTTGTAGTGTAACCCAGAGCTTTGCCTCTAAGGGAAGCCTTTGTGTTCACGAGGATATAATCAGATAGAGCTGGTACCTAGCATCTGCAGCACTAGCAGACAGATTCATTTGCAGCAGTAGAGCTCTCTGCTTGCAAGCACCAAAGAGCACACAGGGTTTAGATCATCTGAGAAATTCAGTCCACGTGGCTGCACAAATGTAGGTTTGGGTCTGGATGGCAGCCTGAAAACAGCTGGCGGTAAGACCACTTTTACGACCCTCCATGTGTTTTATGAGGAAGGAGGCTCTACTACTCTGATAGCCCAGGGCCTGAAAGGTATGCAGAATATTTCCATAAGCATATATCCCAAACTACATAGGCCTATTCTATATCTTACTTTCATCTCAGCCCTCTTCACGTGGCAGGAAGGCCTTTTCCTACCATCCCTGACTGAACGCAGCAGATACATGATATCGATGATACCTTAGGCAGATGCCTTGCACTTGGATATTCCTCTTTGTTTCCCTCCCAAGTAAACACAGATCTACACACTGCTTTAAAAGACAAAGTTTGCCCTGTGGTGTTTACGCTTCATCATCCTCCATGGCTAGCTCTCTGTGGAATAAAAAGTGAATGGAGAACTTCATATTGAGAACAAACACTATTAAGCTTCAATATACTCACTAATTTGAATCTGCAGTTCTCGGTGTTCACAATGTCAAGTTTTCTATTGATCTCATAGATGTCTCTTTCCAGCAACTTCATTCTCTCTGTTTGATTCTTCAGCTGACTAACTGCAGCATCACGCTTGGTCCGCAACTTATTCCTTAGCTCCAGCTGTAAATAACAAACTCTTCACTGCTAACCAACCTTTATAGAGGATTTTTGTACTCAAAGTGAAAAGAGTTTTTACTATGTGGCACCTTTCACTTCAAATTTTCAAAGTAACATCTGAGACAGGTGTCTATACCCTCTTACCAACAAGGAGGAAGAGATTACAGAGACGGTAAGTGATAGCTCACGATCCCCAGGAAAGGAACCAGCTCTGACCTTCCTGCTGTAGGGCCACCCAATGACAGAAGCATCACATTACTATCACTGGATGTTCAGGTGTACACAACATTTTTGTTGTGCTACGCCTATTTTAATATTGTTGGAAAAACAGGTCTCCCTTCTCTGAACAGAGACAGTTTCTGTGTTGATGTGGCTTCTGTGGAAGCGATGATGGAGGTCATCAGAGAGATTTGCCCATTTCTAGGCCACTTGGGCATGGATCCTGCAATCTGATCAGACTCAAAATAGAGCCTTTTATGTAGTTTATCAAGTTTCTCTCATGCCCTTCAGTAACTAAAGACACTTCAGTTCTTCCAATTAACACCAGAAGATGTAACTACACTCCTTTTCCACCTGAAAGTGTTCTGTCAGAGAATCAGAAAGCAAAAGCAATTTGATTGTTTGCCTAGGATGTACAGCCCAGCCAAAGCAAGTTCTGGCCAGGCTGCCTGATGCCCAGCAGCCCTAGACAAACGGCCCTGCTACACACGGAGACTGGTTGTGTATGCACTGTGAAAATGGCCAGTGAGGGCACAGCAGGTCTGATGTGCGCTGTGGCTACTGCACTCAAACCCATCAGCTGTAGCAGGTCGGAAGGTGGCTGACAGGCGATTCACTGTGCAAGCTCTGCAGGGACACTCTGTCTGGGAGCAGTAGATCCACCATGCCTCAGACATTGGAACTGTATGCAACTACCCCCACAACTACAGAAGTTTCTCTCTCCTCACACAGGTGCCGCTTGAATGCCTGAAGCCAGAAATGAAAAAGGTAAAGAGGCAAGGATACAGGAAGATTTTTCAAATACGAGTTACTGAAGCAGCAGAAAGTCCCCAGCAGCAGCAAGCATCTGAATAGCAGCAGGTTCACAAACGGTCTTAGCTCACCAGCTTCTTTTTGGCCTGCTCATGTGGTCTAGGGGATGCAAAATCAAGCTAAAGGGTTGCTTGATATAAATGCTGGGCCACAGGCTGAGCTGAGGTCTGAAGGATCCACCTGACGGGAACACAGCAAGAGAGAGGAAGACAGCCCCAGCCTGTCTTCCCCAGTCTCCACAAGTGCCTGTTTTTTACTGGGAGGAAATAAAGCTGCTGGTGGAAACTTTACAGAACTAGTGCAGTTAAGTTTTAAGCTGTTACCATGTCCTCCTTCAGCTTCCTAGTAGTTTTGATTGACTGCTGAATGGCTCTTTTGACTCTTAACTCTTCATCTTTCTTTTCTACAAAGCAGGGAAAGGGTTTTTAAGACAGTGTAATGACTGAACATTAAACTTACAAAGAAAACTAGGTTCTATCAGTAAGTGAGCTGTTTAACTGGTCTAGCATTTAAAAATACTCCATATTTATGTTATAGCCATATCTACGGATTCTAGTTGTTGCAAAGAGCTCAGTTTATACTTGTTTCACGGTTCACCTGATCTACAGGCAGACAAAGGGCTATGGCATGCTGTTTTCAGAAACAGCAAGAGAAAGCCCCACTATGTAGAGGAGCTAATTAACACTTACCTAAAACTGATTTCCTTAGTTCTTCATATTTTTTATGCTTCTCTTCTGTTTCTTTCTGGGTTTCTTCCAAGGTTAGCCTGCTTATGTTTAACTCCTGTTCTTTTTTAAGCAGATTTTCAGTTGCAGATTTGATGTCATTCTTTAATGAAACTAAATATTAATCAACAATCTTTCTAAGCAGCATTTAATACATGAATAATTCAACATAACCAGAGGAAAAAAAAAAAAAGAGAAAAGAATACTGGAAGCGATCCCAAGAGGTCATCTTAGTCCATCTCTCTGCTCTATAGCAGAATCAATTAGACCTAAGTACCCATGACAGATGTTTGATTTGTCCTTTAAAATCCTAGTGGTAGAGATACCATGTCTCAGACAACTGATTCCAGGGTTTTGCAATTTCTGCTGTCAGTGTTTTCTTAACTTAAATCTACTCTGTTGCCTGCTACTTGTCTCAACAAGTAGACAAGGAGAAAAGTTTGTCATCTTGCTAACAATTTTTATTATTTGGCACTTACTGTCTTTTCTTAGATTTACCTATTTTAAATGGAAAAGGCACACATTACTTCAACCTTATTTTTTTTTCTCCTGATTATCTTTGTTGAACTCTTCTTGGATCTCCAAGTAATCTACATCCTCCTTTAAATAAGGTGATCAATAGCAGACACTGTATTCCACCTGTATCCTACCAAAACTGGGTGGAGCAGAAAGCTTGCATTATATGCCATGCCAGGCTATATCCCTCTTTATACACACCACTCGATATTTGTCTTCAACTTATCAGCTTTAGTCCTATTTATCACTGCTAGGTCTGAAGACCTCCCCCATGATGAATTTGTACAGACAACTCTTTCCACATAAACACACAGATATGCATTTTTTTATTATGACTTTTGCTTTTTTGTTGTTGTCGTTGTTCCCCTAAAATACTTCTCCAATTTGCAGAAATTATTCTGAATTCTAGTTCTGCCCTGTAGAGGGTGCTCTCACTTTTATTGTGTTTGTCCTCTGTAGATGTGATAAGCATTCACTCTGTCCTATCACCTGAGTCATTAAGGAAAATACACATTAATTCCAGTCTGAGAGCAGACCTCCCTCAAACTAACTGGGACCACTATTCTATTTGGTCAGTAAATGACAGATAACTATTATCTAGGATGATTTTTCCAACTATTTTTGTACTCAGCATTCTTCAGTCCCGAAAAGAGACAACTGAGGGGACATACAATAAAGGTATGTGAAATCATGCACCTTTGCTGGAGAAGAAGAAAAGACAATAGTTATTCACTGGTTCTCAGAACATAAAACTGTGAGATACCAATATACTTTTAAGACACCAGGTTTAAAACTGAAGAATTTTCTTGTCCTTGTTAAATAAATTATACATTGTAGGTTGTTGTAGAGGATAAATGTATACGCGAGCTAAAATTATCAATCAGTGATAGAAGATTATTACTCTGAAGATCCAGCATAGCATAAAATTCCATCAAAAGCTAATAAATGCAGATACCATCTCTATCCAAAGAAGTTCCTGACACTTCATTTGTCATGGAGATAATACAGAAGAAGGGTCGTTCTATATTTGAATGTTCTTACATTACTTTTCTAAGCAGCTCTATTGTTCACTGCAGAAGACAGGCTCCTAGTAGGATCAACTTTGTGTGTTACCCACTATGGCTATTCTGGGAACTGAAGATGATTTGAGCTTCACCTATTCTTGATATGCACTTAAATATGATCATGAACAGCTCTGAAACGGCTTCAGCCACTTAACTACCTGAAATAAATTTTGTCAGACTCAGATGATCTGAAGACATCCAAGTTCTGCCACCTAAAAATTCTGAAAGCTCTGCATAGTTCATATTCAGCAATTCTGTGCCCTACTTTCTTTGGGAAAGAAAGCTCATCGGTATTTTAAAGAACACCAACACTAAGTAGCCTTGGGTTACGTATTGCACACCACCAGTCATTCCAATAGATTTGCAACAACAATAATTCAGAAGAGAATTTGAACAATGTCTGAAATCAAGCTGTCGTATTTCTATGAATGTTGGCCTGTTTACCCAAAAATGATGGAACAAATTCTACATTAACATGTTACACATTGGGTAGCTCACAATAAGCTAAACCAGATGCATATCATGACTGAATTGGTCCTGCACATATATTTATTTTAAAATGGGAGGCATCCCTTCTGAGAAAAATCTTCACTGCATGGCATTCTATTGACATAGATGCCCATATGTACATGAATATATACATATGGGTGTGTTGTGCTTCCAGGGTCTCAGTAAGCTGAGGGTCTCATCATAAGTACTTTTAAGCATTAAAAAAAAAAACAAATAAACAAACAACTACAACAAAATTAACAACAACAACAAAAAAGAAAAGTAGAGAAATTTCTTGAAACAGTTACTGACAGATGGGTCACATTTGAGCATAGCTGCAATGTGATGCAACAGACATTGCTAATTCATCCACCAGAAATCTTCCCAAGGTTAATAAAAAAAAAAAAAGGGCAA
>VXAL01008739.1:121722-136668 GCA_013399475.1 Chauna torquata
AAAAAAAAAAAGCTTACCTCCAGACATTTGATTTTGTTAGTAAAACTTTCATTATAATTCCTGTAATCATTTTCCCTTTTATCTGCTTCTTCACTCAGTGCTTTGACTTGGTTTTCAGATTGAAGAAGTTCTTTTTCAAGGTCTTCAGTCTCATAATGGGAAACGAAACAAAGGTCAGTGATTGCTAAAATACATAGTGTCTACCTGGACCACTAGGAATAAGCAAGCAAACCAAAATGAGAGCAATCTGCATTTAAAGCACAACATCTGCTGAGATAAATAATTACTTTTAAATTATTATTAATAGGAGTTAAGGTCAGATCACAGAATTGTTTGAGGTTGGAAGGGACCTCTGGAGGTCATTTTGTCCAACCCCCCTGGCTCAAGCAGGGCCACCTACAGCCAATTGCCCAGGACTATATCCAGACAGCTTTTGAGTATCTCCAAAGGTGGTGATATTAAGATCTGTAGATACTGAAGATCGTTAGACCTGATATCATGTTTAATAGCTTGCAATGAACAAGCCTATAGAGGCTACTTTGATACCAGTTTACTCTGAATGTACAGCATGAACATTACAACATTGAATGTCCTGGGTTATAATATCTGCTGTTTAACATACCTTCAGAAGTAGTTCAGCATGTCTTTTTTTTACCAGCCTCTATCCTTTCATTCACTTTTCTGCTTATATTCTCCTCCTCTGAGAAGAAGAGTTTTCTTTGCTTTGCTAAGTACAGTAGCTTCCACTGAAGCATTACTCTAGTAACAAATACATAAGCAAAAATAAGTTGAAATCAGGAGAAAAACAGTGAAGGGAGACATAGCATTATCAGAGGCACAGCAAGCCTAATAAAAGATACTGGAAGACTCAAACATATATCCTGTAACTTCAGGACTACAATCAAAGTGGTTCAGCTACAAGTCTGGGATCCTGAGAGAATCTAGGAGAGATGCATTAAAAAAAAAAAAAAAAACCTCTGAATTTCTATTTAAAAGTGTCTGTTTGCACTGAACATACAGGAAGAATCCTAAGGTGATCAGTCTCACTTAATTGCTTCTGTTAAGTGCTTAAAATTAGTTGATATAAGTCTGGACCGAATAATTTGGTTAATTTAGCTTAGCAAGTTGGAAGACTGGAAGGGACATGATTTCATGTTCATAAATCCCTAGGGTTTGTAAACTATGGGAAAGATGGAAGACAACAGTGATACAAGAACAGCTGTCTACATCAAAATGCAGACTGGAAGCCAGCAAAAAAAGATTCTTAGTTATCAAAAGAGTAAGGTTTTAGAATGACATTTTAATGAGAGCAAGGGGAAAAGCAAAAACAGCTTTCTGGATTGAGCATGATCGTTTTTTGGAGACAAAAGTATGATGTAATATTCAATTCAGCTACCAATGAACATTAATTAAACTTAAAATTAATTAAAATAAACAACCATTGGTTCTACAGGTTTCATAAGTGTCCGTATCCTGGTAAATCTCAAACAGCTTATGAAATTAAGTAGGACATCTAATGCCATAATGATTAAGAGCCATTTACATGGGAAGTTCAGTGGTTCTCACCACTTGGCACTATAGTGATACTACAAATGAAACCATGGGTATATTTGAGGAGATGTGCTTTTCTTGCCATTATATCACTGGATATTTACTTAGCGAGGCCTTGGTTTTATCTCTCTGATATAAGCGCAGCAACAAGGTTCATTAATCTGCTGCTTTGTTTTTAAGGATACAATGCACACTTCCTAGTTAATTGTACCTCATCTTGTTTTCCGTCTTCAGATCTTGCTCTAGAGATGCCAGTTCCTTTGCATACCTCTCCTTTGATATTCTGGGAAAAAAAAAAAAAGAGAAATTTTCAGAAATAACGCTGAATATTTGCAGAGCACTTTATCTCAAATTTTTAGTAGAGTTTTTCAAAGTTTCCTTCCCACCAACCAGAATGCTAAGCATTTACTAGTTGGAGAGAGGCAAGATGATGCCTGTGGGTCATATCTCAAAAATACATACATACTAGTGTTCAACCATAGCTGTGAGCTACACACTATTTCTCTGGTTCAAAATATCCATTTAAAATTAAGAGGGCCTTGATAGGAATGAAGGCAAATCCAAGAGACTTATTTTCAAGCCAGAAACAACAAACAAACCCAAAAGCACAAGAACAGGTCTTTCAGAAATGGACAATTACTCTAACACATTAGTAGTAAATAGTACAAAAGAGTATGTTCAGAAGTAGAACTTCCAGCCAGATGGACAAATCAATTTATTTGAATTTCTTAGCACACATTTTTTTAGTGTATTATGTGTGGTAAATATTAAAATGCGTGAATTTTATATGTATTCAACACACTCTAGGAGAGTTCAATACAATAAAATAGGTTGGCAGTGTGAGAACAGTGATTCTCACTCCTTCAAGACACAAAGGTGTTGGGAAGCACCTGCTCCAAATCCTAGAAGCATTTACAAAGAGGTAGTATGTGGGTTTCTTCCAAAGGTTTTATTGCTCCAAATGCAAAACTTAAAGTATCAAACCAGCACTCCAAGACATTATAATAGTAGCGGAATGTGTCCCACATAATTCTTGCAAAACACTGAAAAATCATATTTTTTAATGAATCGAAGATTGCACTCTTTTAATGAAACCTGACAGACTTGATTTGAAATTGCTCACTAAAAATAATAATCAATCTGTGAGGTCAATGGTGAGATTCTGAATATATTACATATTACTTTTAGAGAAAACAAAAACTAACAAGAGATTCTAATTTTGATTTCCAGTTTGGTGGTCCTGTTAAATTGACTGGGAGGTCTATGTGTTATACATTGAAGTTACATTATTTGGTGCTTGATATATAGGGATGTTGTTTCTCATGAGGCCAGTGAAGATTCAAAGAACAAGGTTACTATGTACAAATGTAAAATAAAAACCTAGAAAAGTATGCTGACAGGGACTGGGAAAAGGGGATTTTTCAATCAGTTTTTCTAACAGATCAGAGCTGTGATACATTTTGCATAGTTTTATATAGTCCAGTTTAAAAGTCTGATATTAAGAGCTGATTGACTCTGGGAGAAAGCTCTTAAAACCCTTTCCTTTCCTATCATTAGTGTAGATAGCCAATTAGTGTCAAGATAACTGTGATGATTATTTCACCTCAGTATCTTGTTATTTTAGTTTTATACTGTAGACTTCATTGCACTTCACTACAAGTTCCCGTCCTCTTCAGCAGTGTATGGCTACCTCATGATCTTATTCTTTGCATTCCAGACTTACATGGCAACAATATCTCCTTTGTCAGGAAAAATGAAGACACTGCTCCTATCAAGATAGAAATGTACGTCTTTTCCTACAAAGCAGAATGAATGTATTGTGTGTTTTTGCATTCAGGATGAAAAGGGAGGTGAGCAATTATTTTCTTATATTTTATCTATAATTATATCCATAAGTAGGACAACTCCATATTAACAAAACATTCCTCAGGAGGCTTTAGAGAGAGAACAGGAAGACCCTAGGAGCACAGCCCCTCCAGCGCAGAACCAGGACAATGTGTGGCACTCAAAATACAGAGTGTATGCAAATATTTGGCTCTGCTATATTTGGGGGATATAACTGGCTGAACCTTTCCTCTTTATCTTGCAAAGGATGACTCTCCAGCAGAGAGAAAAAGAAAAGCTCTCCCCTTTGCCAGGGCTACCCTTCTTACTTGAGAGAATTTGATTATTAGAGTACAACATTCAGCCTTCCTGTCCTGACTCTCTCGCAAATATGCAAGCTGGGTCCAATGCAGGATATCTGGGGTCAGTACACCTGGGCATGCCCTAACCTATGGCAGCAAAGCCCAAAGTCTCTTCCACCAGCTACAAGCTATGGGAGAGCTGCAGTGCTTTGGCCATGCTCCTCCCAGCCCTACCCCACTGCACAGGGCACAGGAAGTCTGTTCTGCTCTGACTACACAACTCAAAGATTTATTTTTCAGGGCACTTTTGTGTAAAGAGCAAATCTGCTCTTATTCAGATTTATCTGAGTAAAAGCAGATTTTCTCAGGTACCACCATAAAACGGTAGTGGCTTGGTCCAAGCCTTGGTACCGCTGTACAGAGTTCGCAGTCACAACCACTGTTTGTGAAGTTTTACATTCTGCACTGCTTCAATATTCTTCGTTATTTGTATATTCCTCACTTGGTGATAAGAAACTGCAGACTGAATTAGGGTAACTGGCAGCTAACCTCTTTGCTGTATGAAGCTTCATACCAGCCTACTAGTATAGTTCATAAACTCATTTAACTTCCCTATTGAATGTTACATTTCAGAATCTCACAAACCAGCTTTGCTTCTGAGTAAACGGTACTGAGTTCATTTACTATTGTCAATATCGAAAGATTACATACAGTAGGCTGTCTTCAAGATTTTCAATTTCCGTCTCCAGGTTTTTCTTTTCCATCATAAGATTTGCCAGAAATTCAAGCTTTTCATCTAACAAAACAGATAATCTCCTCAATCTACCAGAAGAAAATAAAAATAAGTTAGATCCTTTGTCAGAAACATGATCCTTCTATGTAGCAAGAAAAGCATTAGCCACAAAATGACAAACTTAAAATATCTGTATCCAAAAGCTAACAGGTAAAGCCTACTTTGCCTCCGTCTCATCCCTTTTTCTAGTCCAGTGCTTTTCTTCCTCCAGTGCTTGTTCAAACTTTTGGCGCACTGCTTTATTTTCCGATTTAAGTTTTTTATTCAGGCATTCAGCATTATGTAGATATCCCTCTGTCTAGAAATAAAGACTTCTCATGTTAGCTTAATATTCTTTCCATCATTGTTTTACCTTGTAATAACATTCTATACTGCTACGGTGCATAAAAAAAATCTCAGAGAACTTCACAATTAATCAAGATTCACTGCATATATGTAATTAACATATACAAATGTCACGTCAAGATTGCACCTCTGGATCTTCATCTCCGTGACACTGTTCAAACCAACCACTCTGAAACAGCCTGCAAGCTGTGTGCTGCTCCCAGGCACATACTGCCTTGCTCCAGCTGGAGGCAGTGACTTCCACTGTATGGATAAGAGTGATAAAGTGAGAATGGGGAAGGCCTGGCCATGAAGGAACACTGGAAAGGTGGGCATGCAGTATCAAGATGGAGGGAAGTAATGGGTTGTGGCTAAAGGAGACGGGCAGGAAGACAGAAGAGAGAAAGGAAGTAGGAAGCAGAGGATTGGGGTCCTGGCTTGTGATGGTGGCACAGTGCAGTAGAATTGCAGGTGAGGCGTGCATGGGATTGGGAGAATGTGGCTCCCACCTAGTACCGCCTAATGTATGCGGAGTTTTTTGACACCTTGTTTGATGTGTGCACATTTGGAGGAGAGGTCACGAACTTAACTTGGAAACCATCCCCAGAAAGATGTGTGTAGTCTGCATAACAATAATCTCAGGCAGCTGGCCTTCCTTAACAAGTTCAGCAAACGGAGTGCCACCACTAGTGGTCTTTTCCACACAGGCAATATAAGTTAATAGTAAGGTAAAGAAGCATGAAGCAAATCAGCACGAATCACTCTGAAAACTCCACGCACAGCTTTCCAAACCAGGATACCAACCTCGTCCTTGTAAACAAATCTCACCACAGTCTACATACATCTGTCTGCCCCATTCTCTTATTGTACATATACTCCTTCCCAAAGCAACATCCTAATCCCACAACCCTAGCTCACAAGACCCCACCTTCAAGCTCACCCCACCTCTCAGTGCGCCCTTGAGTATCTCCACACCTGCCCATGGTCTCAATTGAAGAGCAGATCTCGCCAGCATTACCTCCAGGGCCCATGCAGACTAGGCAGCTACGTGTCCTGCAAATGTTTGTGCCTCTTCTACTTGCTTCCACCCATCAAACACAGAGGCATGGGCAAACCAATGTATCCAAAACATTTCACATCACACTTTGCACAGGTCTGTTATTGTTTCATCAAGACCTGGTCCAGTAAAAACTCTGAGCCAGAATAAAAATCTCTTACCTTTTCAAGTTCCTTATCAAAATCCTTTTTTTCTTGTGCAATTTTTGATTGTAAAAGCAGTAACTCAGAATCAAGCTGATTTCTATTAAACAAAGCCAATATGGATATATTTAGGAGGGTATTAACACAACACTATTAAAAACTATGCGTTCTTATTCTCAGGCCCCTCATGTGAATGTAAGCTATGTGAATGTCTGCATGCATTTGAGCTCTTTTCCATTCAGACATTCTTATTCATTACTTCCCTCTAATATATCAGATGAGAATAAAACCTGCAAAGAAGGTAAGGACATACAGAACTACTAGACTTTCTATTGCTAGATCTTAAATACAAGCCAAGGAAGGCTTGTGGGCAGTATTTTCTATAGAAAAACTGATAGAAAAAGTATTCAAAGAGTAAGCAGATAGGCCTTCGGGTAAACAGATCCTACCAGCAACAGGTCTACTGGTTAAATGGGGAAGTTTGAGCATGGATTTATCCTTCTTGCTTCTGATGGACACTGTGCAAGTATATGTTTTACTGGATGCAGTGAGTACAAGGGATACTCATTTCCTTTGTCTATCTTCTATACAAACTGGGAGTCATGCAAGAAGCATGAGTCTACCTAAAGAAGTGCTTCAAGAAAGAAATCTGATACAGAGGAAGAGAGGATATCAAAGGGATATCTTTTTGGAAGAGGAAAAAGCCCCAATAATCTAGTAGTTTCATAGCAAGTATAGAAGGAAATCCATATTGACCAGGCTTTGAGAGCATGTGCCAAACATTGTGAAGGAAAAAATACATTGACCAGACCCTTTCTTTAATTCAGCTGCCTAACCCATTTGCTGCATCAAATAGCAGAATGAGTTATGAAGGAGAACTCCTCTGAAAGAAACAACAACATTCATAACATTGAGCAGTTTTAGAAATACAGTAGAAAGAGAACAGGAAGGCAACACTTCTGTTATACTCAGGCTATGAAATTCTTCATAGCCCACAGGTCTATGGTCATTCACCAGGTCACAACTATTTAGACCCCTGAAACACAAACATGGCAAGCTCCCTAGCATGAATATTCCTACCAAAGTTAGCACTCGGGAGTGTAAAGATAAGCACTTTATAACTGCCTACAGGATCAAAGGCCAGATGCTGGCTGCAGCTTATTTCTTTACAGTAATTACATTTTTAATTAATGGCAGCATTCATTTCATGAAGACATTAATGGATTAGTTCTGCCATCAAGAAAAATAGTAGTTAAAACAAAGTTCAGAGCAATAATTTTACCCAAGTTTCCAAGAACTCATATTTTCTTCTTTGTAAGGGTTCTTAACTCAGCTTGCAGAGGGAAATGGGTTCAAACAAGAAATTTGAATCACCAGTCTCATTTTTCTTCCCATAATTTCAGTCATATAACCCTTCAGATGGCAAAGTCAGAGGAGAAGCAGCTATGGAGCTAGCCTGGATAATGCTAAATTGGGGATCTCTGCATTGAGCTCCATGTGTGTAGCAAGCAAGCCCATAGAATGACATTCAGATTATTTTGCTTATTAACATCACTTGCTACGCTTTGCACCTCAGGGAACATACAGAAAAAACAGTCTTTGCCATAGCAAATAACTATTCCACGTGATAGGAAGATGACAGCATGTGCAGAGTAACAGCTGACATATCCACCGCATATACTGTTTAACTGAGTACAACTCTAGTCCAAAAGGCACTGTTAGTGTATATTTGTTCCCTGACAGCTAATTCAGATTAACCCCAGCTATCCTCCAAGTCTTTACTGTATGCTTACTGAAGCTAATAGAAAGACTCTCATTTATAAAGAGACACCTTAGATTTGTTAGCTGTTTTCCACTTTACAGAACTTGGCTGGTTCTTCATAAATATTGGTGTAAACTTTTCAGTTTAGCAGGTGTAGCAGAAAGACCAAATCAAATGATCTAGTAATTCTTACTTCTTTTCCAAGACTGCCAGCATGTCTGTCTTTCTAAATTCCAGCTTTTTTTCCAACTGCTCACTCTTCTCTTTCAGTTTTGCTATGAGAATTCCCTCATTACATATAGCCTATAAAAAATAAAACAGACAATGTCAAAATAAATAAATATTCAAAATAGCAGATAATGAATCCCTTTACTGCTCCAATCTTTTTTTTTTTTTAATTATTTCATAACCTCTAAATGAGATTCTCCTCTATTACTTTCTAGCTAGCCTGAGATTTCACATTCAAAATTACTACTGCCTGCAAAGCAAGAATGCTGAGGAAACAGTGGTTAAGGCTGTATTTATTGCATTTAGTCACTGAAAGGGTTAAAAAAAAATCAATGCATGTTGGTAAAGAAAAGAAATTTCAAAAATATTAGCCAATGAAATCTGTCATTTAAGGGCACCTTACTGCAGAGTTAAATCAGGTACAATTCTGACAATTCTATTATTTTTACTAACGCGATAGACAGAAAGGACTTTTACTGGAAAGGCAGCAATGCTTCTAACAGAAGTTGTCAAAGCTAGGGCAGAAAATGATGCTTTACATATCAATTTGGATCAGCTCATCACACAAGTGTAAGTTTTGCAGTATGGTCGCTTTCAGTAGTGCCCAGGTAACTCAGCAGATGTTAAACTGAATGCACATAGTTTGAGTTAATGCTGCAAGACACTGATCTTTCCTTACTTTTCTCTGATAAGTTATCCCTGCAAAAAGGGAAAAGTAGTTCTGGAGTGGGCAGGGCTGAACTGGAAGCCAATATTAAATAGGTGGCAGACAGAGAAAGCCTGGTTGCCTTTTAGCACTATGAGCTTTGACTTTCCAGATCTTGAGCCTCCTTAAAATTGTCACATCCACCACTGTGGACTGATTTACACTGCTGAGTGCATTCATATGAAGTTCAGTGTAACAGTCTCCATGAGCTCCTTGCTTATTCCAATTTCTACAACACTCCTCCAATGCAAACTCTTTCATAACAGTTGAGCAAAGTCTTTTCTAAATTTCTTCCCTTTATATCAGCCTTGAACTACTACAAATAATTACCTTCCTTTTTCAGATTTGTGCCCACCAAACATCTTGATTGTCATTTTTCTTTTTCAGCTAGCTCCAAATAGTTGACTTGACAGCCAAGCCATCCTCTCATTGACTTTTTTTATTTATTAAGTTCCATATAAGCCTGTCCCAATGAATAAATTGACCAGCACAGAGCAGCAAGCTATTTCATTAAACTGGTAAAAGCATTCTATATGCATCTTCTATTTTTAAAAGATTATAACTGAGTAATTAGTCAATAATGCTGGTCAGTTAGACACCATATAAGCTTATTTTTCTTCTTAAAAGGTAGTTTGCATTTCACTCTAAATTCCTCTCACTTTGACCAGTTATGAAATTAAATTTTGATCTTTGCTCTAACAACAAACCAAAAGAATTTTGCATATAACTTACTGTTGAATTCAGACTTATCAAATGCTGTAGGTCCAATAATTTTATATTCATGTTTTCAAATTCATTCTTTTTCGCTGCAGTTTTTGCCTCCTGAGTATCAAGGATTTTCTTCATTTCTCTGTTCTACATAAAAAATAATACAATTAATTCACCCTGAGCAATTAACTATGCATTGTTCAAAAATTTATGTTAAACCATCTGGAGCCTTCGAAAGTTAAACAAGCACAAAATTTACACTGGTAGAAAACAACTTTCTGCAAAAAAACACAGCTATGTACCAAATGAATAAATTATATAAGAAAAAGAAACCATAATTAACAAAAGATGCAAGTTAGGATCTGATCTCTCAAAAGTCTGTGTGATTTTATACCATTGTAGGAACCAGATTATACCATCCTAGGAACACAAGCACAGTTCTGTTCTGCAGAAAAGTATTTTCTACTAGGAACTTTGGTTTTAATCTATTCACCTATTTTTATGTTAGCGTTCAGAAATGATACCAAATATATGCAAATGAAAGTAGGGCAGAATAAAGAAAAAAAATAAAAAGTAAAACCTTAGAGTTTGCTGGTAAATATAGGTACCTTTACTGTAAAAATGTGTGTCTGGAGGGATGAAATTCCAGCATATGATTACTTGTCCCACACCCAGTAAAAAGGACCAATACAGACATATGCCATTCTAAGATGTGCTACTAGAAAACAAATTTCATATACCATGCAATTTTGATGTACACGTTTGTGTATGTATGTATACACCGCCCACACATACACAAGCACATGTATGTAGAAGTCAAAACAGTCTGTTTTTTTGCATGTGCGCACCCAATGACAAGCATCATTTTGGCATTTGGCTGCTATGGAGTTGTAAGTTAGCTCCATAATATGAGAAAGCTAAACACAACATCAGCACAATTTCTTAGGGCATTTCATTCTTGGCACTATATAACCATCTGTAAAACTGTGAAATACATTTCAAAACCTTTACCTTTTCATCACATTCTTCCCTCTCTTTCTCAAGTTTACTTATTTTTTCAGCTATTTTTTCTTCTAATTCTTCTAACGCTGCCTTTGCCCTGATTATTTCTCTTTCTGTATCTCTTGTTTTATCATAAGTCTCCATTAAGAGAACATTTGTGTTAATTTTTGTTGCCATCCTTTCATTCAGCAAGTCTACTCTTCCTTTATACTGTCTGCAAGTATTCTTGTTCCTCACTGAAAAAAAAAAATAGATGCAAATAATATTTCCTACTATTCATTCAGATCATTGGTTCAACTGTTTGTTGAAATCAGCATTTGCCTATCCGTATGTTAGTAACTCAGTCTCTGCTATAGCCCTATATAAAGCGTGACGTGCGCCGGCACCTGTGAGTAAGACCATCCAAGACCTTTCATTCTAATGGAACAGCTTTCAGCTATTTATATCGTTACCTTTTCAAAGTTTTATTTTTTCCAATGTGATTATTTTCCACACGCTTCATTAAAAATGGAAGGGCTGCTTTCAAGCACCAAAAGAATGAAGAAAGAAGACTTCTCCTAAGAAAATGTGTTGGGATTTATTTTTGAACAGCTCTACATCAGCATGCCAGAAGGTGACAGTAACATGAAATCTGGCAGGGAGAAAACAACCCTCTCCCAAGTCTCTGTATCCTCTTCAGATAACTCTTGAAGAGGGATCTCTATCACAGTTAACTGATTCACAGCTCCTTCCACTTTTTTGTTGTTGTTGTTGTTGGTGGTGGTGGTGGTTTGTTTGTTTTTTTTTTAAACTGAAAATTATGATCTTTGTAGGTTGAAAGAGAAAACTCTCCCTGCTAGTGTGAGAAGCAAAGCTGCAGCCAGTTTTCCCTGAGCAAGCTTATCAGGGCCACAGGGAACGGGCAACAGCAAGCAGGCTCTGCTGTTCAAGAACAAGATCTTAAAAATCAGGCTTGCTGCTGCAGCAAAGAGTTGCCTAGAAACATTTGCAGCCAGCTGCAGGGGTGAGGGACAGGCACTACTCACCATGTTTTGATAACATTTCAATTTGCCTTAATCATCTTTTCAGTATGGTTTTCCTTGTTCGCATAGATACATACCACAGTGCAGCATTCTCTCTTTCACAAAGGGTTTGCTTCTCATCCAGTAATTCAATTTCATAAGCAATGCTTTTCAATGCAGACTGCAGCTGATTTATCTGAGCAGCACTAGATTCACGTGCTGCATTAACAAGAACTACAAAATAAATACAAAACACACAGAAGCCTTAGCTATAAAAAGGCATATCTGAGATAATGCATAAAGGGATTGCTTGATAATCTTTAACTCACTACTGTAGGTACTGTCACCTGGCAAGGGATAGCTGAGATTCTAAGACACTAACTGAATAACATCCCCTAAATCACAGACTGTATTTCAGCAGTTTAGTCTTATCACATTTTCCCTAAGTCATCTGCATTTATCAACATGAAAAAGCCTGCTGTGCCCTCAGAGAACAATTGCTCTTTTTCATACTATATGTCTACAAAATTCCCTAGACATATAGTGAGCTGATAAAAATTACTTCACTGAAAAAAATCTTCTGCACAACCAGCTCTGGCAGCCAGGGAGAAGGAGCAGGATCACCTTGCTCAAAATTCCATAGCATTTCTCCACAAAGAGCCACTGTTGTGTGAAACTGGAGAGCCTGCATGAAGAGGAGCTGTGGATAAAGCTCTTCTGCACACGGGCTTTGCACTACAGCATCTCTTCAGCTTCTGAGATAACAGTCACATTAGTGTACAACCACCCACGCAAAAAACACTCAGTGCAGAATGGCAGCAGCTGGTATAAACAACCGACTAACTGCATAGCAACCAATGCTATAGGCAGAGAGAAGGAGAGGGAGGAAACTTGCTATAAGAAACTAATCAACAAACACAGAATGTAGCTGGAAAAATAACCCAAAGCTCTGGCTGCTGTTTCACGATGAGTCTAAAGCTGATCTAACTCCATAGTACTCCAAGAGAAGTCCTGCTGCCCTGAGATGTTGCCAACCCTCCCTCTGAGCCCCCACACTTACAACCACGCAGCCCCATGGTCATCCAGATAAACAAACCCAACTCCCTTGCCTCTCCCAAAAAGAAAAAAATCGCAATATTCATCTAGATCAGATGCTTGACCGCATTCCTTTGTGACTGCAGCGCAGTTAGAAGGGAGGTAGCAAAGCATGCCTTGGCATATGCATCTTAAAAGTGAAACCACACCTGAGAAAAAAAATAGAGAAATAGAACTCAACCTTTATTTTCTTCTAGATACCTCCATTTGAGCTAATGCTTTAGCCTCCCTTCATAGCCAGTGGAGAGAATGAGGTACTTCAAGTCCGTGATTAACTTGCTTGCTTTAAACATCTCTTCCAGGGTGAGATGAATCAGCCTAGAAGTGCCTCTTTCTCCTCATCAACTGTATGAGCCAGTTGATTAGCATTTAGTCAGATGAACCCCACCCCAAAGTAATGTCACATCATTATTAACCCCACTTTACAAAGAAGGAACTAACAGAGCACTCAAGTGCCTCTCGCAAGTATCAGAGAAAGGCTGTGGTCAGAACTGAATGCTGCAGTTCTCCAGTCATTCCTCTAGCGCTCGTGCATGGTCTTCAGTGAAGATGTCTCTCATCCACACCGTTTTGTGAGAGAACAATCCCTTACGGTGTCACACATCAGCAAGCACCCATCTTCATTCATTAATAAGTTACTGAAAGCAATTTACATTTAGCGGTAAGATTTATTTCACAGAATACTTCAAGGTGTTTAAATATATAGAAAATGCAATTCTCTTCTTTTTTCACAGCTGGTTAGGTCAGTACTACCTGTCATCTCTGCAGTAATCTCTCCTGGAAAATTCTGCATTCTGAAGCGAAGATTGCTGTTTTTTATAGTCTCTTCTTCTAAGCATTCAATGGTTTGCCTCCGAATTTCTTCCTGACAATTAACAAACCCACAAGTGAGAACTAATACAACAGCAGATGAAAAAGCACTTCTTCCTTACAAAACCATTTTTTTTCATTTTTTTAGTCATTCAATACTGAGTATTTTCCACACCTAGATGCTTTACTCCCCTTGCTCATACTTGATCTATTTCCTCCTTTCTTTCACTCTTCAAAATAACAAGTAACTTGTTTTACAGGTAGCTGACCAAACCACTTTTGGCTTCAGACTGTTAACAATTTTCAGGAAGCTGTTGCCCACATCGTGGCTGCAAAAGCTGTGCTGGCAGGAAAGGTTTTAGCTGTCAGCATCTGCCATTGTGAATGAACTGTGTCATTTAAGCAACCTAAGATCCTCAATTCTCTGCAGCCTGAAGCCATACTGAAGAATGAAGACCATAGCTGGCCTTCAGATATACCTGAAAGTCATCTTCTGGTTCATAGTTGCTGGTATGAGAAGGGTCACTTTTAGGGTGATGGTGGAGCAAGAGAAAACAGATTGAACCAATGGTGGGAAGAGCCCTCAAACAACTGAATCCCAAAATTTGTGTGACTGAGAATCAGTGGTAGGTGGATTGATAAAGCCCCCCAGAGTCTGGGAAAAGAAATCAGTTCTTAAATGGATGCTGACAAGGGCATCACAGCTTATGCATAAAACCAAACCTTTCTCCTTCATTTTTGCTAGCAGTTACAATCACCAGCTAAGACGCTGGGGGAAGAAAAGATGCTGTTCAATTTTGCTGTCTACTGAGCAAATTCTATATGTATGCATATAAATTACTAGCCTTTCCTTGAGAAGATGAAATATTTAGAGATGTAAAATAAATCTGCAAAAGGTTTTTAATTTCATATGAATTACATCCTCAATTAGCTGAAGCAGTGAAAAAGAAAACAGCTTTATGATTTCAGCCTGTTATATAAAACACTCATAAGACTAATGCAGAGCTGGTCTGAAATAGATGATTTAGAGGCCTACTGAAGGAGAAAGGAGAGTTTCTACAAGATTTACACCTACCTAGACAAATACATTATGGAGGTACTTGTTAAAATACCTTCTGCTTGAAGCCATTCTGGCTTTAAAGACCTTTGAGGTCTTACGGCAAAAGTTAGTTACCTACAAACAGCTACCCTCAGATGATAATTGCTGTAAGATCTCTTATTATCATACACCACGCAATTGTTTCAAGGAATTGTCTCTAAAAATCCCTTTGCACCTGTTTGGAGGGCAAGCCACCTCCTTGCTGAACCCTGCACCATCTGCTGAGCTCACTGACGTTAGCAAGTGTGTCCTCCCAGTATCCCCAAGAGGGAAGCATTCATTTTCTCCCTCGCACAGATGGCATTAAGGCCCTTATGATGAAAAAGGCTCCATACAAGTAGACCACTGCCTTTGGGTGATTTTTGTGATGCTAATACCAAGCCACTGTAGGTCTGGAGCTTACATCTCTTGAGCAAAAGCAAACTATGAAGACGTGATAGAGCTGGGAATAGAACTTCTATCCTGAGTCCCCATTTACTCTGCTGAGCTTAAGACCCTTCCTCTCTTGACTTCAAATATTACTAGCCCCTAGTTTTTTTTT
>VXAL01008739.1:136700-165804 GCA_013399475.1 Chauna torquata
TTAAAAAAAAAAAAAGCACCTACTGTTCCCACATTAAATCAATCAGCAGGTGAGCTGAGGCTTGGATCAGCTGTGTGATCTACACTACTCAGGTTGGTTTGTTTGATTGCAGCCAAACTTCTGCAGGCAGCAAAGTGCATGTAGGCATTCACCAACTTCACCCTGAATTGCCTCTCTCTCTCATAAGGTAGAATATAACTTACATAAGGGAACACTTGTAAAATTACAATGGCAAAAGACGGGTTTCATGGTTATCAGCTAACTTTCTGCCATATATCTAAAACTAAACATGATATTTTCTTACCAGTTTCTTAATAGCAGCAACAGTATCTTCAAGATGCTGCACAATTTCCTCACTGAATGTATAGTCTTCATTTTTCACATGTTTTTCTAAATTAAAAATACAGTAAAATAAAAATTTATAATTTTTAAGCTTCAAATATTGCCTTATTGTTCTGCAAAAATAACTCTGAAAGAGAAGGATTTGTTTTAAAATTATCTGCTAAATCTGTTTTCCCATGTTCTAAAGTAGGTCAGTGTCTTTCACACTCCTCCTGGTGCACAGAAAAGGCAGATGCACAAGTGGCATATGAGGTCCATGGGACCTGATAAAATTTTCAGTCATAAAATTGTTCCAAGTTAAACTCTGCAGAAATAATCTTCTAAAATAGTCATTGAGAGAAATCTGCAGATGCTATTAAACTAAAGTAAAAGCTCTGGATCAAATAATTTCCCTTTAAGCAGCGTGTAACTAATCCTCAAAATTTTTCCAAGCAGACATGGCTTCAATGTGTCTCCTTCCAACCAAAAATACTAATCGAGAATCATCAAGGCCTGAAGTGAGATTTATGTTACTGAGGAAGCTACTCTTTGTATTGTTAAATTTAACTTAGCTTGAGCTAGAATAATAATTGCCCAGAGGCTGTTGTTCCCTGGCAATATTCAAAAGCTGTCTGGACACAACCCTGGGTAATCTGTTCTATGGGACCCTACCTGAGCAGGGAGGTTGGGCCAGATGATCTCCAGAGGTCCCTTCCAACCTCAAGCATTCTGTGATTTAATTAATCCAAACGATTACTGTACCTGTTACAGTGGCATGAAATATTTTACACCCTCATTTTGTGACAGAGACCAAATGCTGACTGGGGAGTAAGAGTAAATACTTAATCTAAGCATAAGTGAATTTGTAGTGAAGACGAGGCAATCACTCTGCTGAGAAGAAAGCTCTGTTTTCAATTTGACTGACTAACTTGTTGAATACTAGCAACTGTCTCATTTCACTAGGCTTTTTATCCTGAATCAGTGGGAACAAACGCCAGGTGCAGCCACTACCTCTGCTCTACCTGCCCATCTTCAGGCCTGAGGATGACCTGTCAGGGTGGTAATTTCTGCTCTCAGCAGGAAAGATGTCAGAAAACAAACCTATCCATGTAGCAAGCAGGAAAGTGGGTGGTTTAAGGGCAGAATTTGCCCTAGCGCCATCATTTAGTAGTAATTCCAGACAATTTTTTCTAATGACAGCAGTCTGAAACCACAGTCTTTTTACAACCTTAAAATCAACAGAACTATGAGCTATTTTCTTTAGAAACAAAACAAAATTTAGGGCACATTGTGAATAAATAAAAAATCCATGTTAGAATCTAAGTTCTGCTTGTGAAGTCTTTTTTTTTCCAGTCCTTTAAGTCATCTCTCTTCCAGATCCCCTCTTGATTTCTTTCTATTTGATTTTCTCTTCTTTTTTGTGCCTTCTCTTGCTCTCTCAAAATCTGTTTCCTAGATGAAACACCTCCTTCAGAAAAAAATGATGAGATACAGCATTCAGATATTTTCGATTTCCTCCCATGCCTGTTATTAAACCAAAACTAAACACCAAATGTAAACTAACATTAGTGAAGTATAGGTTTCCCAAATACAGCTTTTCTATTAAAAAAAAAATCCTTCTGAAAAGTCTTGCCGTTTTTTCTTTCATGCTGCTCCAAAATTCACCCTTTTATGCCACCACCTTCACTGCCAAAACTCTTCTCTTAATCAAACCTTTAAGCATTTTAAAAGTGGCACAGAAATTAAGGTGACATGCAAAAGTCAGCTGTCCACTTTCAGTCCCTCTCCTGGCCTCTCTCATTCAGTGCCACAAGCTTCTCGCTCCACAACAGCGTCAGTCACAGTTTATCCCCTCTGCACAGCATACCATTACTTGCATACCACATTCTCAAAACTATAAAGCCACTGCTCTGTCGCACCTGAAATCCCTCCTCAAAACCCCTGGCTCCTTAGGGCATGTGATGGACTGCAGCCTGGCAGTGGCCAGGAGGGTAGAGTACTACAACCACAGACATTTACTGGTGGAGTATTTCCACATCAAATTAGATTTCTTACTACAGCTTATGTTACCCCAAGCCATTCGTCTCATCTCTGCATGGCTTTTCCTGACCTCTAGGTTTTAAGCTCTATAAGGAATGTTATATTTGTACAGCCTTTGAAACTAAGCTGTTGAGATAATACCCTGCAACAAATCTCAGAAGTAATGGGGAAGCTCAGGCCCTTGTTCCAAACAGTCCTTCATCTGACAGCTGAGGGCTCCAGAAGTAAGTATTTTGTGATATGCCTCTATAACCACAGGCTGTGCCCAAGCCTGGCTATTTATAAAAAAAACAGTTTTATCAGAAAACTATAATTTTCCATCACAGTTAAACAGACTTGACAGCAAAGGAAAGTTTTCAATGTTCTGAAATTGGAAATTTGAAATGATAACCAGAGGCAATGTCCCCCAGCGTGGAATCCATCCTTTGGGATTGCTCAGCCTTAATACATGTCTGCCTCTACTTCTCAAAGAGGAATACTCTGGAGCCAGATAAAACCTGTTTGAAATGTATCTCCTGCTACTGAGTTTATTTCTCTGCTTTTTCTCTGGAAAACTTTATTACTCTTAGCGCAATTTCCTTGTTTACAGTTGAATCAATCCCTCTCTTGCATGATGGTTAATCTTTCCTGCTAAAGCAAATTTATTCCGGTTTTAGTCATTGCTTCATCTCCTTCATGAAGGCCTTTGCACCAAGTTGATGATTGCTGAATTGTTCCAATTCTGCAACTCTGTAATCCATCCAGCTACCCTGAAAGCAGCTGTGTTTCTTGCAAGAGACATCATGACAAATGTGATTCTATAGGTCAAATTTATTTTCCACAAAGGCCCAACAGTTCCAAAAGCAGGCTCTTGTCTGATACAGCCCAGGAAAAAATTAACATTCAAGACAATCCATGGGCTTCTAACCTCTCAAGACCTGAAAGAGATGAATTTGTGTCTTGAGCATATTTAAAATTTCCTTCTTCCTTCAGATACCGTGCCACATGCTCACTTTGGAGGCTGAGGGGACCAGAAGCACCTGTCTCACACCACCTGCCACAATGCCTGGACACGCCTGACCACTGTGCAAAGCACATTCGCTTTCTTAATGTGTCACCAGACTTCTGGTTGAACAAAGATTTTTCTCAACGTTGCCCCACAACGTCAGCACTGTGAGGAGGTTTGTGTTACAGGTAGAAACTGCAGCTGTCAGTGAAAACTCTTTTTTAAGCAATGTTTCCAGAAATAAGATGTACTAGAAAGGCTTGAAGAAAAGCCCTAGACATCTTCACATATGTGCCTGCCAAAAAGTCATGGGAGTCCCACAGAGGAACCAGATGGCCACATATGTGATAATAAAACCAAAAAGACAAGGAAGAAATGCATTAATAACCATGGCAGCCATCTCATTTAGAAACACATGGCCTACACACACCGCTTGTCTCCACCGAACACTTGCAGTGACTCTTTCCTTCAGATTTTCTGTCTCCTACATTAAACCCAGTAAACCAGGTTGCAAGTAAACAGGAAAAGACAGTCCATGGCCACTGTAGCCATGGGGATAACATTAGCCATGTTTTCTTAGGTGGATACTTAAAATGGCAGACAATGCTGAGGCAAAAAAAAAACAAAACCATTTTCTCTATTAAGCCCTGACCCCCCCCCTATCACCACAGTACAAAATGTAGGCACAGCACCAGGTTTGGGGCTTTCCCTGCTTCTGCTCAGCCTGGGCTCGGAGGACACTGTCCCCAGGGAGACCAGCCCTCCCTCTCATATGGCAGAGACCCCATTGTGGCACCTCAGCAGCCCCCCAGGCCCTGCGCTCGCTCACCCAGGCTCTGCAGGTGGTGGAGGGCTGCCGGCGCCACCGCAGAGGGCAACAGTGCCACAGTGCCTGGCCCAGGCCTCAACATGGCAGCCGGGCCGGGCCTCAACAAGGCAGCTGGGCCTGGCCTCGCTGTTGCCAGGCATCCAGGCTCTGCAGGCCCACAGCCGCACTCCATCCCCTCAGCCCCGGGCAGAGGGACGGAGCTCCATGGAGCTCAGGCTGGGTCTGCCCCCCAGAGAGATCAAAATATTACAGTAAACCCAGAAGAGTCTTAGACAACGTATTAAACGGCATTCTTGCAAACACAGCATGCAGAGTACTTTTAGGTACTAGCAGTTAAACTTGATAATTTCTGGCCATGGAGGCTATGCTGGCATCCCAACCTTTCAAAACTTGCAAGACTTAAAAATATTAATCATAAAGTTTAGATTCTTTATTTGCTGTTCTGAGCCTGCAGGCTACAGCTGAGTTATGTTTTGAAGCTTTCCCATGGATCTGTGATAGCTGAAACCTATCTTTTTAAATGCGGTCATCTGTTTGCCCTATCCCTGTAAAAACAGGGGCTCTAAGAACAAATATCCCCTTTTCAAAATTTAAGATAATGATCATATGAGGGAATATCAGGTGACACTGCTGATTATTTCCATGTGAACTAAGCTCAAAGATACAAATAATCAGCAGGATAACATCACTTCTTTTTAATTATCTAAAAAAGTCTAATAGGAAGTGCTGCAATTTTCCTCTGGAGATAACCAGCTTGTTAGGAGATGGCCCCTTTCTTTCCTGCATATTTATGGCTGCTGCCACCTTGCCAAGCTATTACTGCTATTACAAGCTATTCTTCGTTCACAATCAGTACCAATTTATGGCTCAGCAAGGGACAGTCAGCAAAGGTGATGCCATCCTTCACCTCCAGCTCTCTGAGAAATTGTTCTGGAAATTGAACCGTGCCAAGAACTACCATGTATTAAATGATCTGCTGTTAACCTTATACATTGGGTACACACGCAGGACCTGATCCCAAGCGAGATGAGCGTCCTCTCCTCCTCCTAACGTTCCCACGAGAGGTGGGCAGTCAGTGTCTGCTGCCTTACAGGCTGTCACACACTTTTGGTAATGCTCTTCTGCAGCTTGAATATGCAAAGTGCCTCCGGTTATCTCCTAGAACAGGTAGATCCATGTCTTCATTTCTCTGCAGGCAGAATAACAATATCTGGGTGAGTTTAGTAGTCCCTGGGCTAGTAGAAGACCTATCTATAGACCTGGGCTTCTGGAAGACCTATCCTGTCTGGCTAATAAAAAGTCATCTGTTCCTTGCATGACAACTGGTTTCTAACTACAAGATAAGGCCTTGCTAGGAAGAAAGAAAGGGCCCTCTTTTTTGGAAAATCCTTCAAAATCTTAGGTAGGAGTCAGGTTTCAATGAACTTAGTGGTTCCAGACAGTAGGCAGCTTGGTACCTGGCCAGTAGCTAAAATTCAGGCACCTCTGGGCCAAGTAAACAAATTGATTCTATAATGCCAAAGTACTGAGCAAGTAAAATGGGGGCAAGTTCTCAGTTCTCTCAGTGAATTTAGCCCCTGGACTGGAAATTATACTTGAGGAAAAACTATAGGTTGTTTTGTTTTTAGACAATTAAGCAGTTCTAGGTATTATTTTACCCATTCTTCCTGTTTTTCTTCAAAATTACATCCTGCTGTTGTGTGATACATATGGCTTGGTAAAATGTATCAGTGGAATTACAGATTTTATTGTAAAAATATAAGTATTCTTTTCTGTTTCCTAGTAAAATATAACCTTTTTTTTTTTCTGCAAAAACAGCCTCAAAATCAGGACTTCTGATGTGAAATAGTAACTTTATTTCCAGCAGATATTTCAAAGTAGGGCTTCAGCAGAACTTAAAACACTTCTGCTGAGTTGCAAAGGACTCCAAGTTCTTTAACACTTAATAGAAAATTTCTAGTGGCTCTTACATGAATAGTCCTCCATAGGGCTATCTCCTCTCCTAGAGACACACCTGTTTGATTGCTGTCATGCTGCCCATGCTAGTCCGATAAGACCTTATCTGCAGATGTTGCTTTCAAACTCCTGTCAAAGATCAATGTGGTACGGACATAAAAGAATACACGTGAGCAAACGATAGGTCATAAACAAGGATGGTGTTACAACTGCAGCAGCTCATTTAAGCTACAACATACTTTGATTTCTAGCTCTAGACTTCTAGGAATTTATTGCTGCCTTGTATCAGAAATAAATTCAGCTGCTGTGTTGATCACCAAATGGGGAAAGTCAAATCCCTGCCTGGCCTTATGGTGAGAGGAACTAGACAATGCAACGCCAGCTTGCAGGATCTACCAGGATATTAGGTCTGAGTAAGCAGGGGTAGCGTTGTCTAGGAGGATCTGCTCCCGCCTTCCTTTTACTACTAGTCACAGTCATATTCAATATAAATGAAAATTTACATATCTCAGAAATCATTTGCTTCCTGACAAGTTTACTAGAGAGTAAAAACTAAGAAGAGACTTCTAGTATATTTCCCCCCTGTATTTACATATACCCGGAAAAAAAAATTCTTTTTTTCCACTCATTTCTATTAACCTAGCCATAACAACCTGAATATATTCTAATCTGGTTGCCCTTTTCCCTGCACACAAAAGTATCACAGCAAACAAGATTCGTACAGGGAAGCACAGAACAGACAGACTATCTATACAGCACCTTCCTAACTTCCAAGAAACAAGAGGAGAAATGAAGCCCCATGTCTGACAAGCCTTTAGAATTTTATCAAAAGTCTAATGATGGTTTCAGTGGTGTGTGGATGTCTCTGCTGAGCCTTGAATACCTTTCTTGGGCTCACAAGGATTAGTAATTGGCATTGTGTTAACTATATCCTACCTTGAATGACTCTTAGATTCACAGTGCTTGTTTCTAACTCCTCTTTGGGAGTCAGTGTTAATTTTCCTGAACAATAATACATTTTAATTTCCAGACAAAAAGCATGGAATGTAACTTTTCTTCCTGTATCAGCATTAAGCATCTTAACTAAGCACTAGCTTAAAGAGAGTTCAGCCTTCCTGGTGTTCAGCCCTGATGTACGTGCAAAGAGCAAATATATCCCACTTCCCAGCCTTCATTTTGCTAGTTTAACGAAGCTAAACTCTTCCGGACTCCTTTCCTGTGATGGGCTCTACATTCCCTTTAATACCCTGGTAGCACTTCTCTGCCCCACTGAGCACTATCATCCTCTGTTCAGCCTTCTGTTAGGCCACTTAGGGTTTTCTCATCAATACTTGCTTCTAACCAGTGACCTTCTAGCCAATGAGAGAATTTTCTATTATCAATCAAGGACACGTCTTTGTATTTGCAATGCAAAATACCATCCTATTTTAATGGGCTTCAAGATTGTCCAGTTCCTTCCACATGGTATCCCATTTGTCCCCTCTGATTCTTCACTACTTTGTATCTTTAGCAAAGCTTGTTAGCATCCTCTGCATCTGGGGTATTTTATTTATTTTTTCATTTTATGTATAAAAAGTTGAAATATGGCTGATATTTGGGATACTTCACTACTGACCTCTCCTTTTAACACTATCAATTGCCATCTGCTCCAGAAGATCTCCTTAAAATCTTCTATAAAACATCATTTTATCTGGTTTACTTGTAATTTCTGTCATGGCACCATATCAGAGACTCCAGGTACATGACTCTATAGCACCTTCTCTGTCTGATTTTTTTCACAAAACTGAGGTTACAGTAATGTTCAACATGCACAACAAAGTCCACAGCATTTCACTGTAGAGGAAGGAAGATTGACTCAAGTCTCTTGTGACTGGAGAGCTGTAGGAGTACCTTTGGCTAAATGGCAGTAGATGTGTTTTCTTTTAATTTGCACTATTGGCATGGTATGTGAGTCATAGACTTGTGACTGCTGTTCCAAAAGTGGGCGAGATAAAACACTTGAGGCTAAGAGAGATTCTTGGTTATATCCTGATGTCAGAATTCAAATTTAAGCTTATTCCTGAAAGTGTTCAAAAGTGACACTAGTAGTATAAGGGTTTTATACTCCTTAAGTTTTTTAAGCTGACGTGAAAATTTGAAGTATACTTTTTGATAGTTTTGATTTCCTTAGTTCATCTCAGTGCTACATTTCAGCCGAAAAAGTTGTAAACTCTCTAGGTTTTGAGGGGAGGGAGGTTTCCAGGACAACAAAATTTTTGACTAGAAGGGATTGAAGAGGTGCTTCCCCAAATGAGTTTTTCTGAGAAGGTTACAGCCACACCTCATCCTAAATAAGTGCTGCAAATTTGCTAATAACTGACAAGTTAAGCTGATGTTCTGCTGGTAACCATTCAGTAATTATGTTTAATCTGTGCTGGAGGTGATACCTTTTCCACTTAGCCTAACAGGCTAATAATCCTGTGGATGGTGCTTTCTGCAAGCAAGCATCTGTGGAATTAGGAGGAATGAAACTGGGCCTCGTGTCTAATTTGGCAAGTGGAGAATATTTTGTATGAACATGTTCGGTATTCAAGTCACTCCACTGCCTGGATGTTGCTTTTTTTTTCTTTTTTTGTTAAAGTCATGTCTATAAGATATAGACATTTTTGGACCGGTATGGGCTACTTTACATCACTTTGGCTAAATTAGAGGGCTGTAAAAGGAAGCAAAAACATAACTAATATCTTCTTTATAGCTCCCTCATAAAGGAAAATACATGCAAAAGGGCCTTACTGTGAATGACGATGAGCTTCACTGGTCTGAATTATTTTGCAACTTAAACAAAAAGAGCCATGAGGCTGCATAAATTGCAGCCTTGAGGGTGAATCACTTTGATATTCAGTGAACACGAGAAATGAGTCTGAGTTGCTAGTTCAGCTGCAGACAGGAGGGAAAAGCAATAAATGCATGTCAGGCATACTTCGTCTTTTGGCTTTCATAGATAGACTCCTTCTGCAGTTCTTTCCTATCCTCTTATTTTCATCCTGGTCTCTTCTGCATCCCCCAGCATTTGGATGAGGCAGAGCAGGAATGAAAGGGAAGACGAGAAGATGGGCAACAGAGAAGGGCAGGTCCCAGTCAATGGGCTTACCCGAGTGCTGCTGTGTCTACTCACATACCTGCCTGCCCATGTAACCTCACCTTGCTTTGCACACACGTGGTGGTATCCCCCAGCTTATAAATCTGACCTCTGTGTAGGTTCAGCACTCTTTCCAGGGGAGCTACAGAGGTGGTGAAGATAGCTGGGACTGCAGCAGGTTCGGGGGGCTTCCTGGATCTTCGGAGCTCATCCTGCCCCACTAGCAGCTACCCATACAGAAAAGAAGGTACAGCAGTAGAAGTGGCACTTCCCAGGCATCAGACTTGCTAACCTGCAGTTACTTGGATTAGAGGCTGACCAGAGGAGAGCACCACCAGCAGGGGAGCTGACTGCTCACTTACAAGCAAGTGCCAAAGACAAGGAAATGATCAGCTCGAGTAAGAGAAAGAAGCAGATCAAGCCCATGTACCTACTTACAGTCAATTCCCATTTCCATGGGGACCTGTGGAGGAGGATTGTCCACTCTGAGCATCTTTCCCCTATCCTGGTGCAGGGCAGGGTTTTGCCACTTTCTCTTGTAAAAATGCTGAGCAGCAGGAAAGCCCAGCAGCAAAAGAAGCCATTCCCCGTTCTTTTTCAGGCATTGTAGGTATTGACTCTTCTTAGTGAACATCTCACCCTTATCCAAATACCATACATCCCGCGGTGGCTGCATATGCCTGCCAGTCTCACCAGCCTCATTCATGCCAGCAGCCTCACTCCACTGATTCCCTACTTCCCAGGAAGCTCATATGCAAGTTCACTGATGGAGCGCCTTTTAATTCTGTACCTGAGAAAAGAAAATATTGAGACGATCTGGGAAGAAATACAGAGCACTTGCTGCTTGCAAAGCTGCACTGGGTAAACACAGGAGCTTGCCACATATTTCTCTGGGCCCATATGGAGAAGGAAAGGCTGATAGGCTTACAGTTGACCGGCTTGTAACCCACCAGGACAGGGATGGGAGCCAGCTGCCATCTGAAAGTGTGCAGGGAGACAGCAAAAGCTGTGGGGAAGAAGACAGACTCTTTTTCACTGGATTTGCTGCTCACAGAATATTATATCATTCTTATCTCCTCCAAATTCCCAGGCTTTCCTGACACTAATGTGTTTTATGATCCTACCCCAACTAGATTAATATTAAAGAGCAGAGAAAGCATAAAAGAGATCAGTGACATCTCAGAGGTAAATATATAGGCAGGAAGAAGAGTACAATAGCGCTAAGGCACTGAGAAGCAGGGAACCAAAACCAAAGACATTAGAGTATTTCCATTTTGCATCAAACCACCAATGGAGTATTAATTTCAAGGTACATAGACACATATTCATGTGACATAAAGCACTGACAGAGTTCTGTGACTATCAAACCTCTCCTTAATAGGCAGCAGCTTAGGACAAGGCTTATAAAGTTTCTGGAATCATAGAAGCATAGAATCATTTCAGCTGGAAAAGACCTCCGAGATCATCCAGTCCAACCTTTAACCCAGCACTGCCAGGTCCACCACTAAACCACGTCACTGAGCTCTGAATCCAAACGTTTTTTGAAGACCTCCAGGGATGGTGACTCAACCACTTCCCTGGGCAGCCTGTTCCAATGCCTCACCACCCTTTCAGTGAAGAAATTTTTCCTAATATCCAACCTAAACCTCCTCTGATGTAACTTGAAGCCATTTCCTCTTGTCTTATTGCTTGTTGCCTGGTAGAAGAGACCGACCCCCACCTCGCTGCAGCCTCCCTTAAGGTAGCTGTAGAGAGCGATGAGGTCTCCCCTGAGCCTCCGCTTCTCCAGGCTGAACAACCCCAGCTCCCTCAGCCGCTCCTCAGACTTGTTCTCCAGACCCCTCACCAGCTTCCTTGCTGTTCTCTGGACACGCTCCAGCACCTCCATGTCCTTCTTGTAGTGAGGGGCCCAAAACTGAACACAGTACTCGAGGTGTGGCCTCACCAGAGCCGAGTACAGGGGGACGATCACTTCCCTAGTCCTGCTGGCCACACTATTGCTGATACAAGAGGAAGATACAGGTGAAACCACAGAGAACATATTTTAAAGTCATAGAGACTAAATAAGCCACATTTGTAGGTGTAGATGTTCTAACAATATTTTTCTCCCAATAGCGTGCCATTCCTGATTTCATATCGAAAAGTCAGAATTAAACTTATTTCAGTTCAAATGTAATGCAGTCACTTGGACTGGCTTTCAAAGGCAAGCTCAGCAGATTGAGCAGATCAAAACACAGCTATCTTCCTTATATTGGCCAGCCAGTTCTTAGCCACTCCCAGCCATGGAAAGACTTGGTTCAGACCTGTCCTTGCATTGAAGCAAGCCTCACAGCTGAAATATCCACTGTAAAAACCTCTCAGCTTCCTCTCTGTAAAGGGAGTATCAGCATCTCAAACCATCCAGAGACAGCAGGTGAGAGACACTGCTTGGGCAAGGTATCTAGCACACACCTAACTCCAACCACCTGAGCAACCTCACTTACTTAGGTGGGTCTTCAAAACATCCACGCACTTCCATACCTTGTTAAAGCAGCCTTTGAACTGGGGGACAACTTGACCCCTGGAGCACTAGTGCTCTGGTGTGACCTCCAGGATCCCCTGGCAAGGAATATTTTGAAGAGACAAGAATGGTTTAACATTCCCAGCACACATCTTACCCAGGCAGTGTAAGCTGCTTCCCCAGTTTCGCCTGCCTAGAAACTCTGGCAAGTTTGCTGCTTTTACCTGTCAAGCTGCTCTTCACTTTGAATGCAAATGAAGATCAGGAAAAAAAAAGGACCTTGCAGCCTGTGTACCTCAGAGCACAGCTCAGTGCATGCATTTGAGTCCTTGTGGTAAGCATCTTCAGCCACCCATGGTAATCATACTGAAATGTTTTAAAAACAAAAACAAACAAAACAAAACAACAACAAAACAGAACCAGAGCTCAGTGTTGTTTTTTTCTACTTGTTTGAAAACGAAAAAGAGATGTAGGTATAGCCCCTCCCCATTATGTTGCTCTGTCAATGGGACTTACCAGGGAACACTGTGATGTGAAAGCATCACAAGCTTTCACTGCCTATATGCACAGGGCCTCCGTCATTGCAAGTTGTATAGCACGACCATGAGCAGAGTTTTGCAAGCAAGCCTTATGGAAGCTTAGGGCATGATGGCTTTTTGCATGCTTCCATCTTCAAAGGTATCATGGAAAGTCCTGGTGTGATCTCGGTACGGTGACAGTGGCTGTGGGCAGCTCGAGCATGCAGCACAAAGCAATCCAAGGGTATAGGATGGAGAGGTGGCTGTGCAGGGGTACAGTCAAGGTGATGGGGCCTGGAGTAGAGGGCTGTGGGTTTTGAGAGAGGGTGATGCTGGAGGAGACAAGAATGGGGGTCTGGGGCTCTCTTGATTTGGACCCCTAAGAATATTTGGACTCTGCTAGAATCTTCTTTTGTTTTATTTTATTTTATTTCTAAATATACATATATGTATAAATTTACATCCTCCTTAGGGTTTGGTATTGCAAAAAGATAGTTTTGGGTACAACTGCATTGATGGTGCTAGGGAAGAAGATGTTTATGGGACCAGTGGGATGGGACATAATTAGTCCCCTGAGAGATACAGGATACACACTGGCCATGTTTCTGCCACGCATTTGTGTTACACACTTGTACACAGCCAAATAGCACTGCAGCCTGACCTAGAACAAATGTCACTATGTCCATGCATAACAGATGAAAGTGAATTAAATGAACAAATCTAAGGAGACATTTCAACTCAAGAAGTTCAGATAAATGTTTAAGGATCTAGTCCTTTGTGGAAAAAAAGTTCTGCCAAAAAAGCTTCACTTTTGTGTTAGAAAAAGAGAAAAACAATGCAATTTGGCTGCAAATGTTTTGATGTTCATATTTTTACTTAAAAAAAGAAAAAAAGATTTTCCATAAGTATGTTCTACAAATAGGAAAATCATTCAGCACTTAACCTATTCTTTGTTTTGAAGCACTTTGGGTAGATGCTGACATTTAAAAGCCTTCACCTTTGAACAAGAGCAGTTCAGTTCCCAGCCTCTGGTCTCAGTATCATCCCACAGTTTAAAGCAGATTTCAAAGAACAGCTTTGGATAGGAGAGTAACATGAAAATAAGGAAACTGAAAAGTACGTTCTGTTGTGCTGACCCCTCCCATAGTGTGTTGCTTATGATTTGCACAATGTGCAAATGGAGGAAGACACGATTTCTTCATGTCCCTGTTATTCGCTAACACCAACAAAATAAACTGTTCTACTAAGGTCTTTCTTTTAATTCTGTTCTTTACTCATCAAGACATGAAACTGATGGTAAGCTACGTACTGCGGATGGTCGCGTTAGACTGAACCATTTTCTGAGGCAAAGTGTGTGTGGATCACAAGGTGAGAGGGAGAGGAAATGCTGCTGCTTGCACAGTATCTGTCCAGTTTGCAAGTGTCAAGATAATCCCAATGGCAACAAGAGGGAGAACTTTTTACATTTAGTAACATTTATTTCTGCATTCGGTATCAAGTACATAAGTGCAAATATTCAGAGTCCATAATTAAGTCCATTAGGAACTACAGAGAATGTAATACAAATTGTAATAAATTTAACAAGCTGGAACTTTCCAGTTACCATACATTAAATCAGCCTGTCAATCCGTTACGACAAAAGTACTGGGTTTCATTTTCTTTTTTTTGGAGTTATACAAAACTGATTACCATAAGTACCGATTACTGTTTATTTTATTTGTGCTGGAAAACACTAAAACATCAGTCTACAATTCTATATAGTTAATAAAGATGAATCCAACCAGCAACCCAGTGACGTAGAAGCAATTTTAACTATTGCATCAGTGCGCTAAGCAGGAAAGCCCCTAGCCACATGTAACATTAAAAGTTATAGAAGCAATGCCAGTAGAAGAAGGAAAAACACTAAAAAAATAAAATAAAAAAGGTCAATATTATTTAGGCTCTCACCATCATGCACTTTATAAGCAACACAAAAAAACACATCTAGTACACTTTTCTCTTTACTATACTTTAGTGCTTGACACAAATGATTGCAAATATTCTAAGTGCAGAAGCAGCAGGGGAAAAGCACTGCTTCTGAGTTTTATGTTTCTAATATTATGGTGTTGAGAAAAAAAAGAACGATAAATTTGCAGTAAAGTGTAAGAACAGAGCTGTTTCACTCCAGATTCCCCCATTATTCACTACCGTAGTTGATGAATTCTTGATGTCTGCTTTACTCTGCCTTTCTCTTAGCACCTGGGATTTTAGCCTGAATCCTAGAAATAAAGAAAAAAAAGGGATTATACGGTCTACTCCGTTCCAGTGGATCACCTACTCAGAGTCTTAGCAAGGGGTAATCTTCTTAGCTTGCACTCAGCATGTTGTTGCAACAGGTGGACTACAGTCTAATAAGAAATAGAGGTGATGCCCATCCATGTGCCCTTACAGGCCGCAAGCTGTAAATGCCCTGGTTTTCGGTGGTTCATGAAACCATGGGATATGCTCAGTGATATTCTCCTGCCCTTTGTTATCCTACTGTGGGCTGTTGTCTGGAAGCCAGGAATGAAATTTATACAACAAATTTTCAGTACAGACTTTTAGTCCTGCTCAAGGCTATGGGTTTGCAAAATCACAGAAATACTGGCTGGAAGTCTTTGAATCAACCTCCTACCCGAGGCAGGACTATCACCAACGCTAGATCAGGTTGGCCACGGCTTTGTCTTGCTGCATCTTGAAAACCTCCAGAGAAGGAGGTTCTGGAACCTCCCTGGGCAGCCTGCTCCAGTGCTGTACTAGTCTCTGAATGAAGAAGTTTCTCTAAATGTCAGGTGTCAACATCCTAAGCTAGATTTGTGTCGTTGCTCCTTGCTATAACTTGTGCCACTACTGAGGAGTTTGGCTCCATCATGTAACTTCCCATCAAGTAATTATAGGCTGCTAGGAGATCACCACTTAGTTCCCTCCTTGTCGGGCTAAACAAGCCCAGTTTCCTCAGCACCTGCTTGTGGGCCACATGCTCTCTGTCCTTCACTGTCTTGTAGCCTTCCATTGGATACCTGCTGTTCAGACAACTTTTGCAAAGCCATGTATTCAAACTGCTGAGATGTATGAATCTACCTTTCAGTCCAGCCATCCTGCTTCAATAATTCTCAAGTGTCAAGAACTATGCTTAGACCCTCTCTCTGCTCTCACAGATCCCACAAAAGCTTTTGGTAGGTGATGCATTAGGAACAGACTGCATCAACAACTTCATCCAGGTCTCACCATTCTATGATTGTTTGAGACTCAAGGTCATGGTAGTTCCAGATATTTGTTTTCGATAACAGGGTGCTGTTCTGATTCCCACTCTGTTTATTAACATTATGATTATCTCTAACGGACATCATCCCTGAATGCAAAAAAGCAGGCCAGGGCAGTCAGTGGGGAAGCGAGTTAACACATTCCTTCTGGTCTGTCCTGGCCAGGTGAAAGTGTGGACATCAGTCCCTGGTCAGGCTGTCCCATCCACAGCTCCCTCAAAGGAGAGGAGAGGGGAGAGAAGGATGCAGGATCACAGCTCTGCCTCAGTCTACACTCATTGGAGAAGGAGTGTGTTCCTCCAGGGATCTACGTCCTGCAGGCTCCTGCATGCCAGGAGCTGGGGAGGACATCATTCACAGGACACGTTGTGCCCAGGACCACCCAGCTCTTAGCCACCCCAGCATACCACAGCCTCACAGCAAGACATTTGGTCAAGTCTGCTGCTGAACTCACTTTGCCACAACAGTGTTTATGTGGGTCCGCACAAGGCCCAAGTATTGATCAATCTGTGCCTGCAAAGAGCAAAAGGAGACAAAGTCAGTGGGGCATCAACAAGGTAGAACCACCCAGACACCCAAACTGCAAAGCTGCAGATGGACTTACCTGGTACTTGTCATATACAACAGGGAGAGTAAACATAGACACCACAGCTGAGGAGAAAAAGAGCACAGTGTTAAATTTCTGCTGATCAGATTCCTCCAGAGAAGAGACCTACTTCAAACAGCGACAAACACGTATCATGCCACTTGGTCAGCTGATCCACCAGGGATCTTCATATTAAAAACGAACTTTGCTCAAACCTCCCAAATATGGGTTTTCCCAGTGCTCTGGGACTGGTAGCTGCAAAACTGTAAAATACAAATTGGTTCTAGCAGGACAGACAATAGAATAGGAATAATGAATAAAAGAAAATAATAGTTGATGATTTAACTGTGGGGAAGGCACAACGAGGAGAGGTTGTTTTGCCTGAGTAGAAATCAGCAGGGAATTAAAGTTAAAAATAGATTTTAAAAGAAATGATGATTTTTACCCATTATCAGAAGAGTCAGGCCATTGAAGAGGGCTCCCACGTAAGTCAGCAGCCACATTAGTACTGCAAACTAAATTAAAGATGGATCATTACATCACCTCCAGTGTCAGTGTAAGAAGAAATGAGTTCACTTAACTAGCTAACATAATGGAACATTAGCCTTTTTTAATGTGTAAAGGGACTTGTTAAGTAAGGCACATTAGGAACTAGGTACTTTTTCTGGGTGTATAAGCCCATTTTCCCTTCTGCAGTTCACTGCTTCTTAGCTGAGCTTTCACGTATATTTAGTGTTTAATTACATACATTTAGAACCCTGCACTGAGCAAGGCATACGCAGATTTCTGCATCCAATTTTGCTGAAGACAGGGGTCATCCCACACACGTTAATCAAAACCCCACAGTGATAATCCCAGTGACTGAAAACTCTTGAGGGCTGGGAGATGGGTACATTTTTCTAAAAATCTTTAGTAATTTAGGAGCCTAACCCGTGTCTGCTCTCTTAATGATCTTCCCTTTGCTCTGGAGAACACCTCCTTGGGTGTAAGGCTGAAAATAAATAGCTGTCTCAGCAGAGAGGGAAAAAGAACATTCCCCACAGCAGGAAAGGCCACCATTAGAGGAAATCCAGATCACAAGAGGGATTAGAGGGGAACACACCATTTTGTGGCAAGGTCATAGAGAGCACAACACAGAGATGCTTCTAGACCTGCAGTGGAGTTAAGCTCCTCCTGCAGCTTCTGTAACTCCTGTATTACGGATCAATAACTTCAACTGCAGATTGCCAAACCTCTAAGCTACTGGAAGCAAGCAGATTGGAAACCAAATAGGAGAGCAACTTTGATATCTAGAGCTACACAAAACTACGTTTTATAAGGACAATGTCAACAAGGGAAGCAGCACTTTGAAATGTGAATTGATCCTCCAGAGAGGGGTTAAAAATATTTAAAGCAATCCTACTTTTAAAGAATCCACAAGGTCCTGAACAAGAAAGAGTCTCCTCAGCTCTTTGACTGTGCTGTTGACGTATAGCTGGAGACAGTCTGTGTATTTCTGAATCTGGTCCTGTGAGAGATTCATTTCCATATCCAAGTAGGCTCTGCCAGAAACACAGGTCTGGTTACAAACCCAGCCAGGATCACCCGCCATGCACGCCCGTACCTGTCTCCCCGTCACTCCCTCCTCCCCAGCCATCACTTCTTTGCAGCTGGAGCAATGTGTCCCCCTTCCTGCGGGCACAGAGCCACCAGCACACATCGTCTTCGCATTGCATGACCCGTCTCCCTGGGCAATTGCGGGCTGTGCCGGAGCCATCTGCCTGCAGCCTTGCCCTGTCCCCATGCAGAGCCTGGTCTGGATGGGCTCCCTCTTTACTCTTCCCAAACAGGGGTGCAAATCCTAGCTGGAGGGGGGTGGTTCCCCATAAACATGACCTGGTTCACAGGAGAAGGCATCACTGCTCTGCTGGGGCAAACAGCCTAGACCCTGCAGAGGGTGGGGAGAGCTTAACCAGCACCAGCACCTACAGTGGTGCATTGCCCCCATCACAGCCTAGCAGGGCTGGAGAAAAGATATAAATAGTTCCCCTATATACCCAACAGAGTGTGCCCAGAAGCAATACTCTTCCTAATTGCAGAGACACTGTATTATCTTTAGCTCTAGTGAAACTCTGTTTCTCTATTTGCTTATAATTTTCATGATCTTTTGACTTTCAGGAAAAAAATGCCCATGTCTCTGAGGATGATTGCTTTTGTATTTTTTTTTTCCCCAGAATCTAAGCCAATACAGCCTTACCGCTCTTGAGACTCTGGACAATAGAAAAAATGATTTCTTCTGTTACAAGCAAGAATTTTATCTGGTATAAAAGCAGCAGCCAAAGAAATGTGAATTGCCACTAGGAATGGATCCTCTACAAGATAAATGGCCCCCAGCCACAACTGCAGAGCACTCACTTGAAGGGATGGCCCTCGTCCGTCTTCTGCACAGCCTGTAGGACCGATTTGTAGATTCTGAAGCTAATGGTTGCCGAGAGGCCGGCAAGGGCCAGGTAGGCCACGACGCTGACGACACTGAACTGGGTTAGGGAGAAGAGCAGCAACAGGAGGCTGCCGAACACAATCCCTGTCTGCTTGATGTCACGCCAGTACAACAGATCGATAGCTGGGGAGAGAAGACCAACACGTTAAAGGCAGGAGCTGGGAGGGTGTCGAGGCCGCTGCCATGCTCGGGTCCTTCGCTGGAGGACAAAGGGAGGAGAGATGCTCCTGCTCACGCCTGCATCACCAGGAATTTTCTTTGCTGAGAGCAGCTCAGTGACTTCAGAGATGCATGGAGGAAATGAGGATGGATGACCTATTGAAATCCTTGTGTTTCATGCGTCTGTGTTAGCTAAGATGGATGACTATCCCCAGCCGCAGCATGGCGGGTCTCTTGCAGGGGGCAAGGCAAATGCAAGCTGGGGTTTGTGTTGTTGGTAGGCTTCTGTGGAAATTTACACCCCAACTTGCGTTTACCTACTCTCCAACTAAGAAAAGTTCCTATTTTACATTGAAACTCTGGATTTATTTTTTTTGTCACAAGTCCAAATGCCAATTTTTTTCCACTTCTGGATCAAAACATGTTCAAGTTTTGGTTGTTGATAAATGAATGAGAAAGTTTGGGGTTAGCCACAATAAACCAGTTTCCCATTCAAAGTTCTGACAATATAATTTTGTTATTTCTGAAGTTCTGAGACAGGAGAAAACTCCTGGTTTTGCCACTGCTTAATAGTTACATGGGTAGGATACCATTTGGTTACATGGGTAAGAAACAAATGGGACCTTAAAATGCAAAATAATTCCTCTTACTGATAGGAATAGGCACTATAAAAGCAAAATGTGAAGAAATGAGCATAGAATATCCAGTCCACAAAGGTTAATTTAATTTATTTACACTGATAAACAATTTCTGGGAGGACTCTTCATCCAGCTAAAGAACAGGCTCATGACAATCTAAACAAGGCAGCTCTAATTTCACACACTGTCCTCATGAACAGCTTGAGCACAACACCAGCCAGACAGATTTCAGAGATGCCACTTGTCAAATAATTCTGAACAAAGAGTAAATTCAGGAAAAATGCAATCTGTCAGAAGAAAATTCACAAATACAAAAAGAAACAAAATTAATCCAGCGTAGTAGTTCATATCATCTAATCTCCAAAAACTGTGAGTCACCACTGCATGTTTCCCTTGAGTCAATGAGCCATTGCTCATTACTATTACACATATTAGCATTGCTTTTCAAAGCAATGGGCTTGAGTGCAAAAATTGCTATTGCATTACGGAACTCTGTTCCCTTCATGCAACATTCACATCCCATTACAATCTTCATCAATAGACACAATATAATAACTCTTTCATATTTCTAAGTGTCAGCGCTCAGCACTGGAGCTGTAACCACGAGCATGCACAATGAGATCTAAGGACTGCATCAAGGGACAGGGGACCTCGGTGGCACATGCTGGGTCTGGATGTGAGTATGCAAATCAGGGACCACGCCAGAGTCTTTCCAGTCATGTGGCCAGGTCTCCTTCCTGCAGAAACCCAGGGGCATGGACTGGTGGATGCTCCAAAAATGCACTTACAACATAGAGCATGCACTCACATCAGGGAGGTCAGTAGCAGACCCAGCTGTGTCCACGCAGGCAGCTGGAGCTCCACAGACTGCTTGCAGGGTTGCAGGGCTGGGGTGTGGGACTTGGAAAGCATCCTTACAAAATGGCATCCAGAAGACACATGTGTGGTATTTACCACTTTTCATACTCCTTTCAGTGAAGGCACTGCAAAATTCTGCAGCACAGCAACTGGTGTGCTTTTACCAGCGAGCATTTGGACAGGTGGTACTATTCACAACTTGATCATTTTTATGCTTAAAAATTCCTCTGTCAGAGGACAGCATTGGAAATTTATGCAAATCTCACTTTTTGAGATACTTAAATTTTATATCACAAAATACCTTCATTTTAAATGAAGTGAGCACAGGTGAGCCAGCTCAGGATGCTGCATGTGGAATATCATCTGCCGATGAAACAAAAAGGCCATGCACCTAGCAAGTAGGCAGTAGACAGGCAAACAAATGAGAGATGAGCCAAAAAATAAAACAGCCCCTTTCAATGGAGTTTCATGGGTTAATACTAATTGCTGATAAGACTCAAAATGAGCAACTACGCACTCTCTGCATCTTTCTAGGATCTTCTGCCTCACATCCCCGCAGACTGGAAGTGGGCTGTATTCTCACATAGATTTGCCAACTGCATTTTCTCATTCCTCTCAACAGGGAAGATGCTGAATGACCCAAGAGAGACTTATCTGAGTGTGTGTATATCCTGCAACCTGCCTTCTTCTGCTGTGAGATGACTGGGGTATTTACTAAGCTGTATCAGGTAAGGAAAGCCTTGCCGCAACTCTGAGCGAGATGGACAGAGGCCAAATGACACAGTTCTGGGGCTATGTGCATGCGTGAGAGAGGAGATGAAAGGCAGCTGGCCTCTTTCACCAGCCAAGTGAGAGCTGGGAGAGAGGGATCCTATGTCTTTTAGACCTGATGCAAATATTCCCATGTGCATGGAAAAAATACGTGCCAGTTGCTAGGTGGAAAAGCTCAGCATGGAGGAGGCAGGTAGGGGCTGGTAGATTTTTATGCGTCTGCCCCAGTGCCCACGTCCAACCTGGGGCACGATCCTGCCCTGCTCAGGCAGGACTCACTGCTCCTGCAGCCATTCCTCCTCTCCTTGAAGGAGAAAGTGGTGATGCCGGAGGGAGGTGAACCTCATGGCTCCTTGGGCAGGGAAGGGTCCTGCCTGGTTTCACCCACAGGGAGTCAGAGCTTGATGGAAAGAGCAGGGGAGCGGGAGCAGGGTCCAGCCCATCTGAGTACAAATGCCACTCTAATGCTGCAGGGAAAAGCCTTTCCCCATGGCTGTGACTCCTGTGCAGGAGGGAAAGGGAAAACAGAAGGGGTCTCACGCTGCAGCTGAGACCTCAGGTAACCTCTTTAACATGGCAGAGAATCTCAGAGGTCTTCTGGGCAGCAAAACTGGCTGCTGATGCGGCAGGTAGCACTAGCTGGGGTCCTTTGGCTTGCTTCCTTGGCATGCCATTTTCTCCTCTCACCATTTACATTTACACCAGAGTAAAGTACCTATCACATCAGTGTCTGGCATCGTAAATTGTTGCCAAGAGGCAAAACAATGAGAAATTTCCTTCACCATCAGGTGAGCCCAGGACTGGATGCATCAACCTCCTCCACACCCCACTTTTTATTCTGAATGAGAATGAAAATGGAAGATGAGGTTGTCAGCCACATTTATGTCTGCTTTGAGTTTCATCCCACCCTACATTCATACAAAACTGACTCAGGCAGCAAACGGCTCCCTCAAACACTTGCTGGCCCCAGGGGTTTACTGCCCTTCAACAAGTGACATACAAATGGTGGCCTCAGTCTTTCAGAAAGGGCAGCTGCCAGTTCATCTCTGCACACACCAAATTACTGTCCACCCAGGCTCAGACCGGCTTCAGACACAGCAAAATGGAGCTGCAAACCTGCACACACCTCTCTGCTCGGCTAGGCTGGGACAGGCTCCGAGTCTGACTCTCACGTGGGGACATCAGTCCCCAGGTAAATCAGAGGAGAGGACATGAGTTAATGACATAGTAATTAGATGCTTTGGTTAATGCTTAGGGAAAAATTGCCCCACAGGGAAAGAATAAAAGGTCCTGGTGCAGGCAAGGGTCCTGCAAGCCCTGGCCATGTTGCAGACTGTGTGTGCGCACACGCGGCACTGCCCAGACCCAGCTACAATGCCATGATTCTGAGCGACGCACGCTGAATATGCATGAAGCAGGAGGCTGGTGCCATGTGAGCCTGTCAGTATGCGATGTGCATGCAATTGAACAGCAGGTCAATCTGTCTGGCTAAGCACGATACATTTCTGACAGCCAAAATGCCGACTTCAGAGCACCTACGGTTTGCAGCTAGGATTTGCAAACAGGGTTTTGGACAACAGGCACTGAAATCAGCCTCAGTTTCATTCAAAGCCTTCTGTTTTGAAAATCCCAACTCTGAAGTCCTGCCCATGCCCATTAACATGCAGAAGCTGTTCAGCTGTAGCTTTCCATGATCTCCCTTCAACCTCCTGGAATGAGGGAAGCAGCGTCCCTTCTTCGGTCACTTTGCACTATTTCCAGTACAATGCACCAGAGCTCTGGCTCATTTGTGGAGGTATAAAAGGACTCTGGGTTTTGGCAGAACCCAGACTTTGGCAGAAGTCTCAGACTCAAAAGTCTTTGTATTTACTAAGGGGGACTTGCCAGCAATGTCTAAGAAAGCAGTGTTGCAGACTGCTGCACGTCACTGCAACTGTCTTTGAAGAGCTTTTCTGGAGAAACGCATTTATTTAGCTATTTATCTGAAAGCATTGCCTGTCCATATTTTTTTTGACTGACAGCAGAACTTGTAAAATGTTGCTCAAGCAGCCTTGGATTTGAAAGAAAAAGCTTTCAAGGATGCTGAGCAGTGTCTCAGCTACAATGCATAGTATAATTTCATCTCATGAAATGAATCTGAGTTCTCCATTTGGGGCCATCGCCCAGACTAATGATGCACAAAGGTAAACTCTCTGATACAAGCAACCACCTGTTGATATGAGCAGCCAGTAAACACCAGTGTTGTAGGCAAATTAAAAGTAACCTCTCAAATATAAGTAACAGCAGCAGTGTGCAATGCTTGTGCCAGCAAGGAACTGCTCATGAGTGCAGTGCCTGAAAGCTCACCCAGCTCACATCGTGGCTTTCAGCAGAAAATGTTGCTGCTCCTGGATATTTGGCATCACAAAAGCCAGAAGACAGACCTGGGGGCTGGAAAGTGCAGTGCTGGAGGCAAGGGGTGAAAGGCTTGAGATGGCTGAGGTGGCCTACGAAGTGATGATCCTGAATCCCTTCTCCTTGGGACCTGGTGGAAACTGTGAAGACTGGGCTCTGGTGGTTTACGTGGTCCCCAGAAGCACTGTGGTTGTGGGGCAGCTGCAGCCCAAGGCTCCTGGCAGATGATTCCAGAAAAGTGGAATCCAAACCAGCCTGTAGCTAAGGTGTCCTCCTCCCTTCAGACTTCTGCATGATTATGTTTTTGAAAAATACTGTTGTAAGAGGAACAGGGATCTTTCCATTCCATGTCCCGAAGCAAGCACTTTAAGATGAAAATTAATGAAGATTAACTGTGCACAGACTGGACTATTCACATCTTCCACAGCTTCTCCCTGTTTTCCTCTGAAAATCTCTGTTCTCTCCTGACTTTGCAAATTTTTCCTCTACTGCAACAACTGTATGAAAAATAAGCGTGCATCAAGCAGCATTTACATGGAAGTTAGTACAAAAAAAGTGTGCAAAAACCTTGTGTCCAGCCTTCAAATGAGGCCCACGGACCTTGAGGATCAAATAAAGGTTATATGCTTTCAGCATACTAATAAGCCCTTGGATGTGATCAAGCTGCCCTCCCTACAGTGGAGGTCTCATTGGGTCTCCTTAGGAGGTAAAGTCAATGGGTTCATTCCTTCATTCCCTGTGTAACGGTATTAATGAGAAGTGAGAAAAAGCTGTCTATATAAAGCCTTTAATTCTGTATACGGTGCAACATAACAGAGACTTCATAATTCATTTCTCAGGCCTACTGGCAGTGAAAAGCTCAGGAAACCCAATTTAAGAAGGGCAGTCTTGTTTATAGCATTGTTGCAACAATATTGGTCAACAAATATGACTACTAGAGATGAGTATTTGAATAAAAGTAAATATTGCTCATGCTCAAAGAAATGTCAGTCTGTGGCTTTAACCACAGGCTGCAGGGCCAGGCTTTCCCTCTTCTCTCCAGTGGAGGATCCAATGTGGCCCTTGCACCCTTCCCCATGACAGATCTGATTCAAATGTAATACAGATGGATACAACATTTAATGAGCAGTCTGGTGCCCGCAGGAGACTGCTGTGATTAACAGCAGAGCCAAGGCAGAGTATCTGTGCTGTTTTATGAGGCCTCTCCCCTTATTTATCTCTAGCCTTGAGAGATCTCTCCATATTTCTACCTCTTGTACACACTTTGTCCATGAACTTCCTGTCCTCACTTCGGCTTTATATCTTTATTATCTCTCTGCTCCAAGACTCAACCTGAAAGTTCAGACCTTCTTGCTCCCCGAACTCTGATGAGAGGGGACCCGGAGATGGGATAGGACCAGGGAAAAGAAAATTCTTGATATGCGATGCTCTCCAGGTCACATCCTCCTCCATCTCCAAGATCAGGATTCCCTTACGTGAGCAAAAAAAAAGGATCGATTGCCTTATGTGAGGCACCAGCCTGGGCTTGGGTAGACAGAAGAAAGCACAACAGTGCTTGGCAATAAAGAAATCAGCCCTGCAACCACTCTGCACACAAGTCTACTGTGAGTTGTTGTTGTTATTGTTATTATTATTTTCACATGAGAGAGGATCAAGACCAGTATTTAATCCAGGGGCAGGAGAAAGCCTCCTCCACACACCTCCTGCTCATCAAACAACATCACTACCTGCCTTTGCCAGCTTCTATGAAGGATGTTATTGCTCTTACTGTAAGAGAGCAGAAAACAAGGAGACCAAGCAGAGTCACTGAACGCACTCCCTGAATGCACATGATGCTGTGGAAATGTTAGTATTGTTCTGAGATGCTCCTGGACCACAATAACAGACCCAGACCCTTCCTAACTCTATCCAAACATTTGAAAATCTGCAGATTTTCAAAATTAATGTCTCAGACCTACTTTAGTTGCAAGAATTAAATATGACAGGAGACATTATCCCTTCTGATGCCAAAAGACCGCCATCAAACTCACAGTTAAACTTCCCAGAGACCTGACAAAAGCAAAAGCAGCCCTCCAGTGTTGTTCTCAGCTATTGCCCCATCATCACCATCTTAGTAGAATTTAAATTGCTCCTTAAGGAATATCTTAAAATAATCTTAATTTAGGGGAATTTTCTCCTTGTCTGGCAATGAAAGAATATTGTTTATCTATTCTTAAAAGAAAAAAAAAAGATTTACATTCAGACACGACACAGGAGGTGTATAGAGCATGTTTCGGCAGAGCTACTGAAATCTCGCTTTTGATACCACCTAGGTCAAGGTGTTTGTTGGGATGGTTGGCAGTCAAACAGTATGAAGCTCATGTCTAAGAGGGTTTGTCCTCTAGCTTTAAGCTCTTGATCTTGCAGTCCTATTGCCATCAACAGGAATGTGCTTGAGGAAGGGTTGATAGGATTTCTGTAGACAAAAAAATGAAAGCAAATCTGAAAGTGGAAAATAATCTTGACAAATTTTGTTCAAATTTCACAGGAAATCAGCTGTGACATCGGGAAGTCGATAATTCATAAGTTAGTGTAGTTTTGTGAAAATAATAGCTAAATTGGTTACATCAGATGATAAGTTTGTTCCAAGATTTTAGCTCTACCAAGGTTCAACGTAAGAACCAACTTCTGGGACAGATCTTTAGCTGCTGCAAAGGGGGCGAGCTCATTTGAGGTAGACAAGGTGATCCCAGCTGAAAGTTCAGCCCACAATATTTTTGGAAAAGCACTGAAGGTACCGACTGGCTGAAATTACGCTGTAATGAGACAGAGTTCAGAACTGTCAATGAGATTATACATTAATAGCACGTATCCGTATTATTGCTGTTGAACTTCTGTATCACTCTTAAAGTGGGGAATGTTGCCATGAATAGCTGGTGTAGCTTCTCAGCACCCTTTAGAAAGCAATTGATATATCAACCAAGAAAGGAAGATGGTTCTCTGGAAACAGCTGTCAAGATAATGCTATTCAACAACTCCAGTTCCAGGGGAGCTACGTCAGCTAGGTGGATTTGATGAAATCTGCAGTCCCTTATAAACTAAACATTAGTTTATAATCATAACGTGGATAATATTTAGGATCATTTCTATGAACAGTTCACAGGCCTTTTTTTCTCTTGATCTGTCAGATTTTCTTTCCTAATAAGTCTTGCAGGAGGGTGACACTGCAGGACCAAGCGTGTCACTTAGGGCCACCCAAAAGCTGGCGCGTAGAAGAAACAGTGAAACAGGAAATACTCATGGGGGCCAGTGTACTGCCATCAAGTAGCTCCAACGAGCTGGGGTGCCAAGACCTTCCTAATCCAGAGAAACCTCTCCAGCAAGGCATGGAGCTGAGTCCTGCTGAGCCAGGTTGAGTCCGTGGGCGAGGCGTAGAGACTTGGTCCAGCCACCGGGACCTGGAGGCACACCTTATCCCACAGCTCCCCTCTGCGAGCTGGGCGCTGCGGTGCGTCACGCGGCCGGCCCTGGCTAGACGTTGTTGTATGAAGGTCCACACCGACCAGGATGCCCACTTGGAGATGATTCTCCGCACGCTCATGCATTACGCATGGCTCCATCCCATCCTACTTCAAACGCACCACCTACCAGTGCAAAAGATGGCTCGGGTGTGGAAGTCGGCTGCAATTCCCCAAAGCCTCCTATGATAATATTTTGAATGAAGCATATGCCCAGCAGGGGTGATTTACTCTCCACAAGGGGCTGTATCATGACCTACCATTGACACAACCATGCTTTACCTGCAGGATGGGTGGGTAAAACACATTGCAATATTTCTAAACGTGCTTAGCAGCATCAGTTGCTTCATGCAAGGAAAGTAACAGTATGTTGATTTAGTGGGGCAAAGCCAAAGCCTCACCAAGCATCCCTGCAGCTTCTCAAGATTCCTACCAAATTTTGCACCAATTTTAAGTACTGTAAGGGCAAACCAGTGATACAGCTAGTTCAGGCATGACTGTTTATTAATTAAAGCTTACGTTAACCTCAACATTTTATTTCCATAATTTCAGTAAAAATATGCTCAGTGTTTACTGAGGTCTGTGACTGCATCTGTTACGTTCACAGCCGTATTCCAGAGTTTTCAGGGAGGAACCATAATTCCATTGATAATGAACTTGGCAAAATTATACAATTCCAGATTTTCATGAAACTAATATTCTGGATTGAGACAGAGTGTACATGAATAACAGATATTAAAAGAATCAATGAATCAAGTCATTAGTCTTCATTCCTCTGAATTTAAAATTTCTTCTATTTTATCTAGGATTGATCAAAGAATTTTGCTGGCAGAAATAATACCCTGACTATTTCATGTTTTCTGCAGGATCATTTTTAAAGCATAAAGCACCACCCAAGAAAAAGAAAGATATGCAAATGATGTGGAAGTGAGGCAAGTGATTTATTTCAGCTGCGCTGATTTTTTTCAGATCTTTTTTTTTTCAAATCAGCATGGGTCATATTGTGTCATTTAAATTTCAGCAAATCTGCCTCTTGGTTTCAAAAAGGAGAGCACAGAAGGAAAGACTACTATTATTAATATTAATTATTAATTAAACAATAGCAGCACATCTTTTGTTATCCCCCTTTTTAACTTTATGAATAAATATTCTTTTTTTCTGCTAAAAAGGAAAAGATTTAGTCTGCCTCTAAATACAGGTGGTTCAACAACCTGACTCAGCAAATCAATGCTTTTAGAAGGATCAGCAAAATACTTAGCCTTTTTGGAAACAAAACAAACAAACAAAAACCCCAACCCCACCTAACAAGGAAGTTCATGTTTCAGTCTCAGAGGAAAAGACTCTCAGGTTTGGTTGTGGCTCTCCTGTACAATCTTAACGAATCACGCAATCCTATAGAAAACCCTGGCCCTTGATTAAGGTATGGAAAGCCCGAGCTGCCGCAGGCTGGCATTTAACAGGTGCATCCCTTTACTTTCCTGTTTCATCTTCCTGAAAAAAACCTCAGACCATAAATACAATTAGGTACTGAATTAAGACTGCAAAAATATCGAGATCCCTAGAGACAAGGATCTGTCTGTCTGTCTGCCTCCTCCTGCCTCCCGCCTCCCCAAAAACACTTTAGGAAGGTCTTCTGGCTTCTGTTACATTTAGCTGCCTTTATGAAACTATGCCTGCAAGCATCCTGGAGCCTTTAATGAGATGATGCTACAGAGTAGTCTCCCTCCCAGGGACCCTGCTGTGAGCATCATACACGGTCTATTCAGTGTAAACACGCACCTTAAAATTAAAAAATACCTTCAAACAAATCCTGCCCGAAGCAGACAGCAGACTGCCCGGCAGGATCAGCTGCTAGCTTGTCTCCCTCTAATCTGCCCACCAAGCAGCGTCACAGAGACTGTCTTTTATCAAAACAAAGGCTGGATGCTGGCTGAGAAGTGTGAAACCGACTAAAAATGGCTGAAAAGCTGTCCGAGGCGCCCCGGAAGGTAGCCAGCCCCACCCAGCGCAGACACCAACCCGCTCAAAACAAGCTGAAAATAAGCCCAAGAGGGAGATGCTATTGTTCCCCTCGCCTACGCGGCAGCAGACCACAGCACCGTAATATTTTGCCCGCGAATGGCTCAGCGGAGTGCTCGAAAGCACAATAAAGGCTTTTTTTTTTTTTTTTTTTT